>CAEGAE010057412.1:0-56088 GCA_903067095.1 Girardinus metallicus
ATAAAGACCCAGAAATTGAGATAAATCTAAGAAATTTTCAAATAAAAGAAACATCGATGGTTTTTTTTTTTTTTTTTTATCTGGAACTGAAGTCCTTTTTTTAAATGAGTTTGGATAATTATCAAATTAATTATCCCTCCATGGACTATAGCAGGTGTGCTTCAGGTAAAAGTTTTCAGAATGAGGTTGGGGAAATCTAACCTTTTCCAGGAGTGTCAATACATGTAGAGAGTCCTGCTGACCTGCAGCCTAAACCAGATATTTGCATACATTGTAACAAAAAATACTTTTCTGCTAATTATGTCTATTTACCAAAGACCAGAATATTGAGCAGTCTTTTACATTCTTCAAAAACAGAAGCTTATATATACCAAAATTGCTATGTCTTTAAGCTAATGATAATCGGCGAAAAGGTTATGCTTTAAGCTTCTGATTATTGTTCTTTTAAAACATTTAAGTTCTTCCAGGAACAATTGGGGAAACACCTCAAACACCGTTTTCTTGAAAAAACCAAAAATATTAAGTCAAGATATCAGGAAGCGAATTGTGGACCTTCACATCTGGTTTATCTTTGGGTACAATTTAAAGATGCCTGAAGCTGCCACAATTATATTCAATTATAAACAGCATTAGTCTTTTGCAGTGATACAGGAGAGTATTGTTGGGAACAGTTTTCCAGAGGTGTGCGTGTTTTCTGTTCAGTGTATGTATCTGTAGATCACTTCTGGCTGTACTCCCAAGCTTTCTGAAAAATGTGTGCTACTATAGTTTGCGCCTCTCAGTCTAGAAGGCATTTTTTTCCCCCAAATTGGTCTAAAACACAGACAGGATTGCCAAGTGGGAAAGGCATCCATCTCAAAGGCTTTACAAAATGTCTCCTGTGTTGTTACACTAACGTTTCCTCTTAATTTGAGAAACTAATAAAATGCTTTCAACTGTTGCCTTTATTTCATGCTTGGCCTCTAAACTCAGTGTATGTTCAGATGTATGTTAGATTTGTTATTCAAAAATCCTCATGTTTTAGAATACGTGGCACATACCTGCTGAATCAAACATGTGATCCACTAGCCAATACTGCTGACAAACTATGAAAGGAAAAAAGAAAATGGGTACATTGGGTAACAAGTTCAAGGTTCTCAGCTCGGTAGATGCTTTACAGTTATAAATCTTTGTGGAACCTCTTGATATGCAGTGCTCCATATGAACAACTGAGTCCATTGCTTAGCCACAGAAATTATGTAAAAACATGCATTCAGTCTGGTCGGCTGTCTGATATTTGGATGGAAATTAGGAAATCATGGGGAGAGAGACAGAAATAGAGTGCAAACAAGAAGGGGAAGGAGCTCAAATCGGTTCAACTGAGCTGAAAAGAATATGAGGAAACTTTTACTTCTATATTTTACTGTCTGACACTGAAAACAAACAAAAAATTGTACGCACTAATATGTCTCCTCCTCACACATGATGGTTCAGCATCCTTTAGGAAGCTATGATTATAATATCATCATTTGCCAAAGATCAAAACAGCAACTATAAATCTGTTCTTTTAATACACTTATTTTTGCACATGGTGTCCGGAAATGGTTGTGCCAGAAGATGAAACTTATCTGACCAACATCAGTTGAGCTAATGCGTTAAGTTGTCCTCAGAGGTTTGATGTGTTATTGAAACAAGATAACTCCAATATGAGCACAAGAAGTTATGAATTGTAAGAAGATGCTAGGTTATTTATTTATTTATTTTTAGGTAATTTGTATTCATGTCGAAAAGCTAAACATTTCCCTATCCAATCTCTTTTACCCCTGTGAACACCAAAATAAAATGTAGATCATGTCATGGGGGCCTTCAGTAAGATGCAAACATATTTCCCATGATACCAGCATGTGAATAACATTTATGTTTAGTATGACACTGCAGGAAAAAGATTCATAGTTCTGTGGATAAACAGAGATTTTAAATAGACAGCTGGCAGAGATTCACACTGTTTACCATGACTTTCATCCCACACACTGATTCTTGGCTGAGTTTTCACCCTGAGAGATTGCAAGATTGATTACGGAGGCTTGTGTTGGTGTCTCGTGTAAACACATGCTTGTCCTCTTTCCTCATCATAGCAGGTTGTGCTTCCAAACCCATGAACCACTCTTTCCTGGAGCGCAGTCTCCTATTTTCTTGGCCAATTGCAGGGTTTTCAAGCTTTTCTATGTTGTATTGTGGCATCAAAACGAGGTGACACTGACAACCCAATGTTTTCTAAGTCTGTCTATGAAACCAATTGTGTGAAATCAGAACCGCATTGCTCTGGTTTGCTCCACAAAAAGGCATGCCAAGTACTCATCTGCATGTTGTTTTTAGCATCTAAATGTAATGTTGAGTTTATATGACTTATTTTTGCAGTTTTGTAAAACACATGCTGTTTTATAAATGTCAGTTTGAACAATTTAGCAAATATTCATTCGTCTTGAAGTTAATGTTCTGCATGATTTCGAGAATAGATATGCAATTTCTTTGTTTCACAAATTCTTTCAGATTCCAAAATGATTTTCTGTTCTAAATTTGTTTTTCCAGCCAGATTTTAAATCTGTCTACTAAAATCGCTAATTAAAAAAGTCACAAAAAAATTGTTACCAGGAACTAGAGCTGCTGTCCAGAGATTTATCCTTCAGCTAAGACAGGAAGCGGGACGGTGCAAGCAGCACAAACAGAAATCCCGTCTGGTTTCATGAGTGAGACAACAATTTGATTCCTGACCAACTTGTTGTCTGAAGTTTTTTACTTTAGTGGTACTTCTGCTGTTGGAAACTGCTGGATCAAAGATGGATCTGAACACTGTAATTAATTCTCTCTATTGCCATTTCTATGTGGTGTTGGCATAATTGTTTTATCTTTAATTTGTTTCTTTTTAGCTAATTTAACCAATAATAAATGCACTTTAATTTCATTTATAAAGAATACATTCAGTATTACTAGTTTCTGGTGATTTTTCTATAGTTGTTCCAAAATAAATATTACTCTGAAAAATTTAAGAAAACCTTCTCACTTCTTTAAATTTATTTTGACAGTTCGATTAGAAATGAAGAGAAAAAAAAAAACATCCTCCATCACACATTTTTTTTATTTATCATGAGACTATTGAAGACATTTATTTATTTTAATAAATGTAAAGAACGGAGGTCACCTACACTGCATATGCTGACCATTTAAAAATGGTTCTAATCATATCATTTATTTATTTTAAAAAGAATTGTAGGGCAAGGATGAGTAAAGAGACGGAGTCCCGTATTGTTAATGTCACCAAAGTATTAACAATGAAAGACGTACAGTATGTGATACTTGATCTGTTGGAAAGTTTAGATTTTATGAGCTGTAATAATGCTGTTTCACAGGTTAAGGATTTTAATGCACTTGTAAAACGCATTTTATGTCCCTTCACAGAGACATAAATAATACGCTTCCCAATACATTTTTGTGTCTTGTAGAAGAAAAACCCCAGGGAATTATAACAAGCTGAGCAGTATGGGGAAAAAAAAAATTAAACCACTGCGTTTAACTTCAGAAAATCCTTTCATCAATAAAGTTAAATAAAGCTGTCTTTAAAACAAACTATCTAAACTACAGAAGTGGCAAGGTTTGGTAAGGAAAGCAACACATTTACATTCCATTTTGTTCTTTAGGGGGCAAAATAATGCTGATACCGCCGAGCATAGGTGTGATCGAAGCCAATGTTAGCTTTGTCAGCTGTAAGCTGGACTGTGTGTGTTCCAGTGATTTATTCAGCTCCCCTGCTGAACGCCATGTAGTGGCTGAACACCATGCTGGCAGCAATGACAGGCTCCATAGCAATCTGCCAGACTCACAGCAGGACAGGACAAGCTCCCAGCTTCTGTTCTGTCTCTGGAGCTGCACATCCAGGCTATTACTTTTCTTTCCAACATCATCATCATCTTTCTCCGTCTCCCTACTGATGACAGCTTGCAAGTTGCAGAATGCTGCTTTTTAAACAATCATTATCTATAAACTGTTTATAAACTGTGAACTGAAATCACCATTTTTTATGATTATCTAGTGTGAAAAGTGTAAAACAAACACAAACTAATTAACAAACTCTGCTGCTCTGATTTTCCCTAAATTATTTGGTCAATGAAGTTTGCGCCAAAACACAAACACGAAAGGAGCATAAATTACTCAGTCTTAGATATATTCATTTTCTTGGACACGTTTTCTTTGCTATGGAAAATATTACGGTTCTCTTCCTCTCCTCCGTGTATTTCTCCTTCCTCTTCCCAACGCTCTGCCAGCTATCACTCTCCAACGACAGATCAATCACCGTGACCATATGTGGTGATGTCATCTTCTTTGAGACTGAAAGAGAGGAGCTTGCCGTGTCCATCTGCTTCAGAGCATTCCACTGTTTTAACATTTGCATGGCTGTCAGATGGGCAATAAACTCAATTTTCTTCCAGCACAGAGAAAATGAGTCTGCTGGCTGTGAAATAAATTTATCTGTTTAACAAACCTCTGTCTCACATTTAAGACATAAATAATTTGTTAACTACTCTTATTGAGCTCAGTAAAAAAAAAAAGTTCATTGTTGTTGTTAGCATAGGCCATGCACACACATGCACCCTGGATGTATGGCAAAACAACTTCTGGTAGGTATTTTTTAAAGGGGGAGTATTATGTAAAATTGACTTTACATCATGTTATATCATTACCTCCTCAAATACATACCTGGAGTTTTGCTTTAGTTCTGCCATGCATGTTTAAGAAATCCTTTAATCTCCCTTGGCAGCCATTTGTGATGCAGAAACACTTGCTCTCTCCGGCGAGATGATTTAGCAGCCCCCCCAAAAAATAAAAAAGGCATCTCATATTTGCTTATCGGAAGTACATCATTTTTGTTGAAGCACAATACTATTCAATTAATTATTGATCAAAACAAAATATACTCAGTTATCACTTACCTTAATGAAAACAAAACTTTAAGAATGAAGCACAATATCTCATACTACAATATAATTCTCATTTTACTCCAGATATACAAAATATGGTTCATAAGCTTCAAAAACTACATCCCATGGGAAGGTTAATGGGAAGTAGGAAAAATCCAGGCTGCACAACATTTAAATCTCCTTTCCTTCATGCATCATGGAGCAATTACCACCATCAAACTGCTCGCCACCTGTTAACGGGCATGTAAATATTCATTTGCAGCAGGGAGCGCGTTTGCACTATTGCTCTGCTTGGAAATGACTGCTTCACTAAATCAACTGGGTGACAAGTGACTTCTGAGGGTTGAACAGAAGGCTAGTGACTTTATAAAAGGGAAACACTGCGTTACTACAAAGGAGGAACACAAAAAGTGTTGTATGCTGTAGATTTTCCTTAGATATAAAAATAGTGCTACGAGTTAACATTCGTCTTGTTGCCTATTTGTAGTTTGTCTCCCATAAGTGAGTGTTGAGAACATGCTATGTTTAAATTTAAGCATGCTGTACACATTTTCCAAAAGCTGCAAAGAAATAGTGATTAGCTACAAAAAAAGTTGTCTCCGAAGAGTATATTCTCATGTGGAAGCATTTACCTAAGATGAATTAAAATGTAAATTGGAGCCATGCTTGCAGTACAAGCCATATGTTCAGTCTGCCCGCATGGTGAGAGGTGCAGGACTCTAAGAGGGGCTATTTTTAAGGATAATTGTTTTTAAAAACAGCAAGTTGCAAGCTTTTACAGTTTCTCTTAACCAGAAGTCTTTTGTTATTATCCTGAAACACAAGAAGCCCGGTCTTGGTCTAAGATAGTTACATTTTATGAAAATGTAACTTATTTAAATGTATTCGGAAATACCAATCCTTTTTCATATTTTTCTTTCATGTTGTTTGCAACTGGAGTAAATCATTAAAACTAAAACAAATCACTAAAAACAAGCAAAACTTTCTGGATTGATTTTCCAGAGAATTATTCAAAAAATATTTCAGATTCCCTTTGCAGTGATATGCTGATAAAATCTCCCTTCTTTCAGAGAGGGAACAGCTCTCTGAAATTTGTTGTTATTACATTAGGAAATAATGTTCTACTCAACTGTAGAACATTATTCTACAGTAGAATAATGTCCCTAGTATATCAGTATATAAGGACCAAATAATGCAAACATACAGTAGCATGTCTTTAAACAACAATAGCTCCTTCGTCGACAGTTAGAAGTGGGTGTATTGACTGTATGGACAATTTCTGTTACTGATATTTTGGTATAATTTAAAGATTACCATAACCATGTAATTTGTAGTGAAATAAAGACAATTTAATCATGAGTGGTTTGAATATGAATAGAAATTAATACTTAAAATTGAAACGGGAAGTTTACACCGTATCAGAACATAAAATATGTTTTTCTGAATGTCCAAAATTAAAGTTCAGGTCGTAGCAACTTCACTACTATTTCTATTTGCTAAATCTAAGAATAAAAGGTAAAAAAAGTTTTAACTTTTTTCACATTCTGGAGTTTACGTAAACTTAGATTACTCTGCTTTCACACAATTTGGGACTGCTAACATGATAATTTAATGCCATTTCAAGCATTCCGAAATGCTTATAACATTAGACATAACTAGATTGACACCTGTGAATATTTTTCTATGAGTAAATCAAAAGAAATCAACAAAAAGAAAACAACCACATCTTCCACAAGCCTGGTCTTTTCTTAGGCACAATTTCCTGTTGCCTGACGGTGACACTCTTATGTTATAAAGAGCATGAGTATGTTAGCGATCATATAGTATTGTTTAGGAAGGCCTCAGGTTTGCCTCAGGCCTCACAGATGCATGTGTTTTGTTGTGAGAGGTGCATATCAACTTGAGAACAAAAGAAAAATATTTCGATTAAATTTTGGTAGAGCAGTCTAATTTTCCACAGTGTATCAACATGGACCGGAAGGCCACTCAGCAACAAAAAAGCCATTTGTCCAAATACAACAACAGTTCATGGAAAGAAAAAAAAAGCATTTCACCAACGCATACACTTGAAAGGCAATGCTGGCAAATGTTGGATTTAATGTTTGACAGTGAGAGCAAAATGCATCTGTTTAAACTGTTTAAAAATATCTGGCATCAACTGTATTTTTAGGTTAGTGCAAAATAACTCTCTTCATTTTTCTTTTTAGGCTTCATGAGACATGCTTTCATTAAATTCTCTAAATCAGGTACCAAACGCTCGTCTCCACTGTTATCTATTCTCGACATGTCCTGTGTTTTTTACAAATACAGTGATATGTTGTCTGTAAACATAATCAAATATAAAAGAAATAAACCAAGCAGTGTCTCTTGGCACAACACACCGCTATGTACTTACCAAAGCATTATCTGACTGAAATAAGTTAATTATTATAATTTCTCCCTGTTATAGTCCCAGTTGTCGCAACACCGCAATGTGAGGTCAAAACATAGACAATAATTTTGTGTAATTGTGGACTTAATTGAGCTAATCAACATGAGCTTGTGAAATTGTTACATGGCATCAGTGAGTGCTCTCCTTGGATCTTCAAGTGCCAGCTTAACACTTTTTATTATGAGAGAAAACATTGAAAAGAAAAACTGACTTCGGATTAAACTTAGCTGTTTTATCCTTTCAGTGGTTAATTTGCCAGTCTAACCGAGCTTCCTAGTAAATGTCTGCCTAAACTCTTTCTTTGGTCATCCCAGTGTAACTGTCTAGACACAAAGACACCTGAAACCTGTGCATCTGGATCCAAAATCTTCCACAACCCTGTGTTCACCGGCTCCAGTTCAGCACCAAGCTCAATTTGCTGGAAGTAATGAGCCGTGACCAGGAGGTGTTTTAACTCTTGGTTTGTAAATCAATATTACATTAAAAGGAACTGTGTTTTATGTCTCTCACAACTCTCCAGCTCATGTTTTATGGTCTCAGCAGTATTTAGAGCCACAGCCAACATCTTTGGTAAAGCTGTAAGCTGTGCAGATGAAAAGGAGCGTCTGAACCTTTTACAGGTTTAATTTCAGCCTGTGTAACTCAATATTATCAGCCAGAAGAGCTGTTAAACAAGAAGCTTCTATATGTCTGGTTGTTTGAGGATATCTGCTTTGTTAAATTTCCTTTTGCGCTAAAAGTATGTCTTCCTTGAGAAATGCTTGACTCTGGCCTGATCCTAAGGTCTTGCCCTGATAATTTTTTATCTTCAGCCTTTCATGAATGCGACCACATCTGCCTCCGGTCACTATTTACACGCTCTTTCACCATAACGTTCTCCAAGTCACACATGTAACCCGCAGACAAACTCACACACCAACACACATGCACATCTTCCTTCTATCTCATGCCTAATTCAAACCTGCCTTATGAGTCCCCAGACGGACTCGCACAAAGTCAGCGCAACACATGCACATGGACATTCAATCACTGGAAAGCAGCGCAGGACACATATAAATCCATCTTGTAAAGCATCTTCCAGACCGTTCCCAATGTGAATGAGATGTCCCAAAGCCGTGTGGTGTTATTTGGCCTCTGCAAAAGCAGGAATGTGATCTATGTGTCCCTAATTGTTGCAAGGGGAGGCTTTATAAGCACTTTTTAGATAGGCTAAAAGGACAAATAAATCCTACAAGTTGTAGTTTTCTTATAAATCCTACCATTTTGTCTTGTTTTCTTGTCTGCAATTGTTATGCACTGCAGAAATAAGTCTTAGAAGCTTTTTGTTGCTAAAGAAAACTTGAATACATGAATGAAAAAATTGCATCAGAAATTGTTTGCTTCTGTCATGTCAGTATATCAATGATCTCTATATCAAGTTTGACCAGTCTTGGTAGGTCCGGTGTCCGTGCCTTCCCTCCACAGCTGCTGGTTAGCACTGTCTGATATTGCCGGATCCCCGCAGTCAGGGGGCATACCAGGCTGTATAATGCACCAGGGTGTTACATGCTCTGCCTCTTCTTGTTACTGGGCCTGTAAAGTGCTGCAAACAATTCACTGGAAGCACCTGAACATCTGCAGCAAGAATGAATTTGAAAAAAATACTGACTGTGGGCAGAGAGCAAGGGCAAAATAAAATGTGTAATAAATTATTAGAGCTTGTGATATTTTTGAGACCACAATTTGAGTGGTTCTTTGCAAAGAACCCTATTTTTGCTTAAATAGGCATGATTTAAACAGGTGTACCTTATTTTAGTATATTTTAAAATGTACAATTCCTACTTAACATTAGACATTAAGACATCCACAAAGCTAACTAGGAGCTAGATATAGTTTTAAAAAATACTAAGGTAAGGTAATTTTATTTGTATAGCACATTTTCGGCAACAAGGCGATGCAAAGTGCTTGGCTGTTTGACTAAGGTCTAAACAGACATAAAATAGGCATGTGACCAACAGTGGACAAAGAGCAGGGTGACTCATGAGACAACATTGGTGTCTATTTGTTGGACATGTCATCAAGTCATCAAATGACTGTCACCTTAGCCACTAACTTGGTTCTTAAACAGATCATTTGGATTGTTTTAATAGTGAGGTTCTGTAAAGTTGTTATCAGTCAGAGTCCTCTTGCCTGCAGTAAAGTGTGGTATTGCAGCGACTTTTGGAAAACAAATATCTACATACACTGGATAAAAAGAATCATGATCATTTTAAGATACATTTTTGACCACTTCAAGTAAGTAGTTTGGAGATGATAATAAGATTGGTATGCCTTCAAATAATTTATGGCTTTTTAAGATACCGATAGATGAATTCAACACTTTGGAGGTAAATAGAGGTATTTAAAGGTAAATGGCCTGTATATAGCGTTTTATCAAGTCTACAGGACCCTAAAGTGCTTCACGCTACATTGAGTCATTCACCGATTCACAAGCACATTCACACGCTGATGGTGGAAAGCTACTGGATTATAGCCACAGCTGCCCTGGAGGAGTCTGACAGAAGAGAGGGGCCTCTGACCACCACCATCAGGCAAGGCGGGTGAAGGGTCTTACCCAAAGACACAACCATGGAGACAGAAGGAGCGCAGGCTACCTACAATTTCCAGATGGCTGCAGGGCCTGCAGAGTGCTGCAAACAATTCACTGGAAGCACCTGAACATCTGCAGCAAGGATGAATTTGAAAAAATACTGTGCTGTGGCCACTGAGCAAGAGCTTAGTTGGTGTGGGCGGAGCTAATGTTGAGCCAATCTGAAGGGCTGAAGGCTCGTAAACATATTTGTTGTATTTCTGACTGAACTAGAGATACAGAGGATGGAGTTGTTTGTAGTAAATAAATTATACCAATTTAGTTAAGTTGTTCATTTCCAGGAAGAATATTGATCCAGAATGATAGCAAACTTAAAAGAAGTTGTCTTAACTTGCTATTTGAAGTAGCCAGACAGACATTAGAGAATCACCTCTGATCCCACCCACTGAGTTTGACGAATGTAATCGACTGTTTAAATTAACTCATGATGATCGTGAAATAACTGTATCTTGTTTGTACAATGAAATATGTGCATTTTATTGAGGCATATATAATTTATTCTACATTTGATAAATTATTTTTGTATTCATTTTTAGTTCTGACAAACTAATGACAAATTTAAATAATGATTTCATAAGTTATTTATTCATTGAAGTTTGGCACTCTTCACAATACTCTGCTTCCATCTCACTGTTGGAAAAATCAGGTCATAGGCAGTCCTTCCAACAAAGAAAACTCCCATTAAGAACAGGGTGCTTGAAAACTACCCAGGTACATGTCTTTAAGAATTTACTTTTTTCTGAAATGATCTAAATGTGTGTTTTTGATTGCCTGCTTTCTAAATGCATTATTGTTCAGAGAGCCCACTTTTAATTATATGTACTTCAAATGTAATTTAAACAAAACTGATGATTTGAGTGTGTGTGATGTAAAGTGTATGATGCTGTGTTTAGCTTGCTGTCATTGTGGAGGAATTGTTTCCACCCTTCCCTCCACCACAGGCTGCTGAACCCTGGCTGACCTGTGGGCCAGCGACTGGGGTGTTAATGTTCACCCTTACAAGGGTCAGACCCAGCAAGTTTGTTTTATGACACAGTAGAAGGGACCTCAGAGGGGAGAGTGGCCTCAGCACATTGACCCCTAAGCACATTAGAAAGTACACTGCTGAGCTATAAAAAGGCTCTTTTCTTTCTTTTCTTTGTTCCCAACAGATTTTCCAAGACCTCATTCAGTCTTGCTGTGGCACAATCAACAAACGTGGTTATAAATGATATTGCGTCTAATTTCTGTAAAGTTCCTTACAAAAATATTGTTTAACTTTCTTTTTTTTTTTACATTTTGTCAGATAACACCCCTGTTTGCAACAGTTTTTGATGGGATTTTGTATAAAAGATCAACATTGTGTAACAAGTATTGTAGAAGAATACATGATTTAAATATTTTTACAAATAAAAACATGCATTTGTTTTTTTGTTCTTGCAAAATAGCTCAAGCTCATTCTATGTAAACCTAAATGGCTGTGTTTTAATTAATTCTACTATGTTTAAAGTAGTTTTCCTGTTGAAGGGTGAACCTTTGTCCCAGTTTCAAGTGTTTTGTAGCCTTTAAATTGTTTTCTTCTAGAATTATCCTATATCTATCTTTTCAGTAACTCTTTGGCCAAAAAAAAAAAAAGAACATCCCCACAGTGTGATAATGCCACAATCATTTCACTATGAGGATGGGGTGTTCAAGGTGACTTTCAATGTGGTTTGTCCATCACAGCATTTTGCTTACAAGTCAAAAAGTTCATTTTGGGTGATTCAGATGGTCTGATTCAATTGGTTCATTGACTCAAAGAAGCCGACTCACAAAAAGCATGGGTGACTTAGGTGATTTGGCTCACGGGCGTCATTCACACAGTCCATTATTCAGAAGCAGAAGAAAAAAATAATTATTTATATTTTTTTTTTTTCTGAGAAACAAAGTGAGATCTATGCTTTACCCAGATACTTTATGTTATGACACACATTGATTTGCTGGTAAGGCATTGTTATTTTCTACCTTTTCAGCTTCTTTGATATTCTTCTCTTCTGAGTGCCTGTTCACATATTCATACCCTGAATCTGTGAGACTGCTGTTTTTTTGGACAAATGAGCTCATGTAAAATGAATCCCTTTAGTGAATCGCTCAGTGAAACCCGAGCCCTTAAAACGAACCTCCATTTGAAGTCTATGGAGGTACTGTGACAAAACGAAAATATTTCGCAAAGTACTGCAAAAATAAGCATGTTTTCTTTTTGTTGTAGTCAGTTCTGTTGATTTTACTACAATTCAAATCCTCGTGATTCCTAAACAGGAATTTGGTTAGCAAGCAAGGCTTAAAAACACATCAAACCACTTCATTGTATACTGCCCAAATATGTGTTGAAAGCAGTGGAGGCTGCAGAAGCACACACTGGGGCTGTTTTGCATTTGTCGTCATGCTATGAGAAGAAAACGTGGGTGGGAGGGGACAACACTGTCGATACAAACTGACTGCATATTCTCCTGTTTATAAAAGTGTTAACATCAGAGCTCCACTTGTGGTCAAATGTTTGCGTAAATGCACATTTACATTTGTTTGAGCACAAATGTCACAATGCGTGTCTCCGTACACGCGGGCGCCGTGCACACGCATCGTTCGGGAGAGAATCCCTGTTGGCCCTACTTCCAATTCCGCTCAATTTCAGCAAGAATCTCAGTAATCCCACTGAAGAGCTGCAGTTCTCCCACAGTGACATCCCATAATGGCACTAGCAGGAAGAGTGGTGGGCACCCAGTTACGACTCCCAGGATCCATTCGGTGCACGTTCACAATCCCCCAACCTGTCTGTATGCAAACAGAGCCCCCCTCTCGGATGAGAACACTGATCTGGCAGCCTTGCTCTGATTCCTGTGTGGACATATGTAATGCCTCAATAACCGCTACTTAAGAGTGAGTGATGAATGCCAGAAGCTTTCCTTGTGAGAAGTTACATTCTTTCTTTCCTTGACTGTGTAAAGATATGTCAACTCAAAAGACTAAGATAGAGATTATTAAAGAAGCCCTCTGCTGACATACACCTATTGTAATATTAAGATGTTATTTTCTCATGGAGAAAAATATATCTGAATATATAAGGAACCTCCATTGGAAGGATGTGACTTATGGTTTAGACAGCAATGACAGATGTTTGGGCAGGGTGAGAAATTATTTAAATGACCTGTATTTTTATAGTGTATAATGGACTGAGTAAATGGATGCTAATTTTTGTAATCAGGATCGCGATCAGCCGGATTGCAGAGAAGTGATTTTATCTGAATAATCTTTTATTTGTTTAAGCAATTAAAATTAACAGTATACTCAACCACAGAAAAGTAAAGCTTTGATCAGAAATATGTCTATTCTTTGTCATTTATGACATCTGGGAAGGTTTTTCTTTTCAGACAGTTCACTGCTGTTATTCGTTTTAAGCCACACAGAAAGCATTACTGTGTTAACATTTATGTCTGCCATTTTCCATGACACTGAAACCAGCCTTAAAATTGATCAATCATATTTGCTCATAATTACAACATAAATAACAATTTTTTTTCTGTTTTGAGAAAACTGGCATCTGTAGAGCATTAGTGTCTTTGGAAAGCAGAATGTTTATTTAAAATTGAGTTATTTTGATGCTGACTTTAATATCATCTAACATTTGTTGCATTTTTTTATTTTACAGTGGTTTGTGTTCAGGTTGTAAAAGTCATAATCGAGTCAAGCCGAAGTCACAAATTTTATTACTTTAGATTTGACTGGATGAAATCACAAAAGACTTGAAGATAAACTCAGACTTTAGCACCAGCGACTTAAATTTAGGCCTTTTGACTTGATTTTTTTTTTTTGTATCTTTTTTTGAATCACCTAATATTGATTTTACCAATTAAACATTTTATAAGATCCTTTAAGTGTTTGACCAAATCGTATAATATTTTTAAAAAATATATACTTAACGTGCATAAAAAGAAGTATTTACATTTATCATATTCATATATGTTCCATTTGTATGTGTTCACCACAATCATGCATTCAACAGTTAGTTTTAGACTTGAAGAAACGGAGAATGCAATTCTGAACACTGGAATTCTGAAAATGTATTTGCATATCTGCAAATGGTGCACATTCTTTATGTAAAACACTTTTCTATGTGGTAAAATTATTGTGGTGCTTAAAATTGGTATCAGCATTTTTGCATTCTGAAACCAGTCCATTGTTATCAAACTAGTATAAAATTTAAGCCCAAACATAAATTTACCAGTGTTGCTTCTTGAAGAGAAATGTTGCCTCTCAGCTTTGACCCAGGATTAAAATACTTTTCTCCAGTTTCATAGCTGTACTCTCCATGTTGTATGCAGCAAAATTAAAGCCTCAGTGTGAATTTAGCTAAAGCAGTCAAGATTTAAAGCAGCTTTGGAGATTTATGTAAATCCTTGCACTGCCTTGTGTTTCATGACACCAGTTTCCATTGCAGTTGGATAAATTCATTTGTAAATGTGTCATTTTTGGAATAAAACACGCCCAGATGGACAGACAGAAACAGGGGCAGTTCCTGAATGAAAAGTAAGATAGAAGACTCACTCCTACACCAATTTTAGGTTATCAAATAAATTTAGGTTAAATGTTTAAACCTTTCTGTAAGCCAAATGTTTTACTGAGTCTATAATAAGAATAAAACTGTTTAATCTAGTTTTGATACATTAATAAAGCCTCAGTGTAAAGTTCTGTACACGCTAAAAGCAATTGGAAATACTCATCTTTTGTGTGTTTTTAAAAAATGTTAAAAGGGTGCATGGCAAATCTATTTGTGCTGAGTTCAACAAACACAGGGGTCTACATGCTCCTCATTGACTGGACATGGAAGTAAGTAACAGAAAAAATATATATTCTTGGCAAAATTGGCAACCTTTTTATTTTTTAAGTACTGATACTGTTTCCTGATGAGAAGGCACCTTGGTGGGGAGCCATATTGCCCATATAATAAAACACCTGTGGATAAAAACATACAAAAACTGATAAATAAGGGGGGGCAAGTTTCCTTTTAGGACAAACTGAGTCATTTTGTAAGTTACAAAGATAGCAATCAGAAATTTAAACCATGTCTGCAGGCTTTTTCCTGTTTTCTTTACTCCTGCTTTCCACTTGCGTCTTTCCCCCAGACACCCATCACCCTGAAAAAGACAGAGAGTTCATGCAAGGATCAGTGTGTCTGCATAAGAAACTGTATAATGTTAATCACAACTTTAATTTGGGCTGAATTAGCATTTTGATGAACTCGCGGGGCTGACTCACATACTCTGAGCACCTTTAAATGCAGCCTGCGCACAGGAAATGGCAGCGTGGTTAATTAACGCTTGCACACAGCAGATGGGCTCGGTGAAGTGCCTGGCAGTAAGAGATGCAGAGAGGCCGAGTTTAAACTAAAAAGAAACCCACTGCTAATGGGAGGGAAGGAATACAAAAATAAAATTTGAAACCAACTCTTCAAATAAAATGCCCGGTTGAGGAAGAAGGGAGCACTAAATAGCATTTCAATCTTTTTACTGAAAACAGCACAAAGAGTCAGTAATAGCTTACAGAAAACACAACTGGCAAATCTTGGTCAAACAAGAAGCCAGTTTACATATGTCCAGCCGTTTCAATCTCTTAGCACAGAGTGAAACTCAACATGGTGCCAGCTTCTCATTGCCTTTTACTCATTCAGTGAAATCTTCTGCTAACACATTTAGGATTGCTTTTTCATTTTCCTTTTTTTTTTTCATTTTACCATTATGTTATCACCTCATCTCCTGTCTTTCCATACATTCTTTACATCCATGCCTCTGAAAGACACTTCTCTCCCCATCGTCTTTCAAACTCCTAAGACATAATCCACAATGTTTCACCTAATCAGGTTATCTGTATCTGCATGGTGGTACATTAGTCCATAAGGATGACATCGGGAGTACAGGAGGAGAAATGAGAAAAATTATGTGGAGGAGTTGCTATAAATAAAATGGTGGATATCCATGGTAATTTGGTGTCTGTGCATAAATGACACAGCTGTATGTGGCAGACGTGTCTGCTGTGGTTGTGGTTAATGTTTAAAATGAGCTCACTCCTTTTAAATGTGAAAATATGCATGTTTATTCTGCATCGTTGCGGAATTTTTTCCTGAACACTCCTTATGGATGTTTTCCACTGTTTTATTTTTATTTTTGCTAAGTACTTTATACAGCTAAAATCGGATATTTACTTGCACTTCCTTTACTCCCCCCAAGACACATAGCCATTTTTCTCAAAGTGTGACATTACATCAGACTGAGCCTTTCTAATTGACCCTGCTTTAGGTCAATTGGAATACACAAAATTATCACTTTTTTATGAATTGTACAATAATAAAGGACAGATTTCTTCCAGACAATTGTTTGAAGCTTTTGATTTCAGAAGCTAACATAAATTTGCTTAGCTTTTTGGCAGAATCCTGTGTTAGATTGCATGACTTGCGTAAAAACATGTTCAGCAGCCTTTGCAAAACTGTTCCCAAATTTTGCTGAAATTTTGGAACAATACCCATCAATTATTTCCTCATATTTTTGCTTTCCTTATGATGTGATTCTTTTTTTGCGAAATGCACCTTTCAAAGCAAAATACTCAAACAACATATTACTGCCCATTTGTAGTATTTGGGATATATCATTGTCATTAATGTCAAATATTTTACTGAGTGCATTTAGAAGCCGTCATCTAGCTTTTTCTGTTTCTTTTGGAGTAATGACTTCTTCTTCTTCCCTGAATGGCTTTTCAGTCAATGTCAGTATTAAATTGACATGGACAGTAAAGTGCCTGTTGGATCCAAAATATGGAAGTATTATTAGTTGGGACAGAGCAGAGAAAATACCTTATCAACACAAACTTCTGTCAGCCCACAGAGGTTTATTTCTTTACTCTAGGTTTAGATTTCTGCAGGTTTGGAACTGGGCTGTTAAAGCTTAGAGGATGGGCTCAAACTGAAATTACTCAAAAAAAAAAAAAAAAAGACTTCAAGGTTTTTACCTCCAAAATCTAAATATGTCAATGTTCTAATATACCAGAATAAAATGGCTGAGTTCCCTGATCAGTATATCATAAAGTTCTGCAGAAGACTTCCAGTGAACCATTCATGTAATTCAGTTGTGTTGGATGGAGGATGTAGTTAAGAGTTGCAGAGCAATTGCTCTTGAGGCCTGGAGCCTTAAACTCCTGACATGAAAACAAAATAGAGAAATGAGTGTCGTCTTTTTTTCAAAATACTGCAGCTGTTAAATAGAAATACTACATCTTTAGTTCATGTAAAACACTGTGATGCAACAGGTCTTCTTTACGTGTGGTAAGATTTGAGTTACATTTAGTTTATTTTTATGAATGTACTACAATATATATTATCTGTGCAAACTGGAATAATCTTCATACTGCAGACAAAATAAACAAAACTACCCAAATATTACCTATGCTTTGTGAACTAATAAGTTTCCAAATGATGCCTAGAGTTTGTCTTTTTTTTTTTCTACAGGGAGATGTCTGGAAAGGAAATCAGTTTTTAAATAATAGAGAATGATCAATTTACTAAATAAACTGACTTTATGTGCTTAGTGCATTGTCAGTTCCTAATAACTGTGACGTTGATATTAGTTGTAGCCAATTCGTAATAAAATGCGCATTCACTTTGTAAGTTTTGTGTTTTCCATTTTTTATTTACCATTTTAAATTGGCGACAGTGAGCGTATAGGTAAACATAATCTATTCTCTAAAAATTCCAGTTTCAATACCAACATGCTCAGTATCTAAGTCAGCCCTGAAACAGCAGGGATTTCAGCTCCCTGCTCTACCTATCATCATGAAACCCTATTACTGGTCTCCTAATATATGATTAAAAGAGTCAAAGCAACTCGTCAGTCACCACCACTGGCATGCTTTACATTTATTCTCTCATCCCCTTCGCACCTTTCCCTCACATCCTTATCCTGCATAACCTTCACTAACATGGTCCACCCATTTTCTTTTTTTCCCCTCCGACATGGCCTCCCAGGGAGAAGCATGATTTGCAAAAGCACAATAAAAATGGAAAGACGAAGAAGACCTGGGTGGCAGCAAAGGAGGGGTTGGAAGGATAGCAAAGTGAGCCCCCCTGTTGCGAGGGCCTGCGGTGGGGCATTAACAGGATGTCCAGGCGGAGTAAATCGTTCACCAGGAGCCTGCAGCCAATAATCTGAAAAAAAATTCTGAAACTCTGACAGGCTGTCACTCCAGAGCACAAACGGCAGAAATGAAGCCGAATTGGGCTTGAAACTCTGAACTTTCACTTGTTATGAGATCATTTAGTTTGAGTATAGGTTTTGAACTCGTTAAAAAGTTAAACATGTTATAGGAGTGTGGGTGGATCATGAAAGAAAGTTATTAGTACTGTTTATTTTATTTGCAAGTACAGTCAGCAGTGTAAGCAAAGCTCTGGTAGTGGACTGGAAAATGCAGCACTTGGTTCCTTGCAGCAAGGAGGTTTTGAGTTGGCCTACCGGCCTAAGGTCTATCTGCATGGAGTTTGCATATTTTCCATGTGTGGAATGCCTGGTTAAGTCCAAAAACATGCATGTCAATTGTGCTCTTTAAAGCAGGAGTAAGAATGCATGTGGATGGTTGTTTGTTCTAGCGTCTCTGTGTTACTTTGCAAAGGCCTGGCAACTTGTCCGGGGTCTACTACGCCTCTTGCCTAATGAGACCTTCTCTACCTAACCAGCCATACTGTCCACACCCATAATATGATGACTTAAATGGCTATTTCTGTGTTTTTCAAGGAGTATGGATTGCATATGTTCAGAAGACATAAAATCTTACATATTCAGACTGATCAGACCAATCTGCTACCCCATGTAGTCCCCCAACACCCTGAAAGCCTGAACAGAAAAACAGGTACATACAGTGGATGGATGGTTGGATAGACTGTCCTCATGTGGCGTCAAATTGGTTTCTGAGTTGCAACTCAAAACTTGACTTTAACAGCTATTTTTTTTATCTAGCTCATAATCTTACACATTTCCCAGGACTGGCCACACCACAGGTGAATCACTCTACTGAACAGGGATTGTTTAAAACGATGTCTGAAATAATTTTATTCTTTAATTCCTAACCCTACTTATTTCCTCTCTTAAATGAATATATAAAAATATTAAGCATGTAAGAATGTCTGATGAGCCCCTCACATCTTTGGTGGTTTAGATTAGATTCTTACTGTTCAAAGAGCATATTGTTGAAACCAGTCTGACTTTATATTCTTTATTAATGGCACATTTTATATTTTTAGCTGTTGGTGTTTCTGATAAGCTAAACAACAACGACGGTTTTCTATACGTTTCTGATTCGGTGGGAGGTGGCAGCAGGAGGGGCACCATTCATGTACGCCTCTGCTCAGATAAAACAAGCGATATCTGCTCCCAAACAGCGGGAGAGTCTCCAATTAAGACAGGATGCTGCACCAATTTAAGCGCTAATTATGTGCGTAATGAGCTCACCATCATGCGTCCGCGCCCCCGACACCGAGCCCGCTGTTCCTCCCTCCTCCTCCGCACGTTCCCCCCAACCCCCTCCTTCTTTTCCATCCAAGCGCCCAGCAACTAATTAAAAAACTACATGCGCCGCGGCGCTCTCATCTGATTCACAACATGGAAATTAATCCTCACACCAACGTGTTTCTTGGCGAACACAGGACCATTACATGAGCTCTGGAAGCGTTGACGCGTAGTGTAAACTGTGTTGCACTTGTCTTTTTGGAAATTTACAGCTCCAAAATAACTTTAGACAAAGCGGACTGACTTGAGAGTGTGTGTGGGTGCGTGTGTGTGTATTTTTTTTTTTTTTTTTTTTTTAACTGGGAGAAAGAGATTTAAAGAGGTTATTTGTTTCCAGGCGCAAAACATCATGCAAATCCAACGTCGGTGTTTCCATTTCGAATTTAAATAAAGACAAGGAGAATAGAACCTGCTTTGTAGCCCGAGGGCACACGTGAACCTGGTGCTCCAAAATGGCAAATGAAGCCTCTGTGTATTTAGTGCACCTTTTAATAGGGAGTTAACCAAAGAGGGTCTGAGGAAATTCACGACCAAAACATTAACTTTAGGGACGCAACTTAAACAGAAGGTGCATTTTAGGTCAAGTGTGGGCACCTGAGTCTTATCAAGAATAGGAAAGAGCATTGAAATGATACTCAAAGACGGAGAGCGAAAAGCTGTGAAAGCTGCTGATAATCACCAGCAGCACCGCTGAGCATGCGCTGATTCCTACAAACTCAAAACCCTTACAGTACTTTATTTTCGCTGGCTTCGTATTTCTGATTGCTGTTACACCAGGAGTCACCAACCTCAGTGCAACTGAGAGACACTTCATGGGTACAAAGTGATACGAAGAGGAGCCGGTGTACTTTTAATTCTATCACTTAATGGCACAGATATAGCATCTGTGCCATACTATCTTAGACATATTCAACTAACTGCTAATACGTTATCGCAGACATTAAACAATAAAGACCTTAGGACTAGTTCCCGGATGTTGTTTTGTTTTTATTATTTTAAATGTGAAATGTATGAATTTATTTGACAGACACAATGTACATTAATTTAAAAAGCTGAACATTTACCAGAATTAGCCGGTTGGTTGTGCTTATTAGGAATGTCTGAAGGAAATTGTGAGTTTCCACACAATATTTTGCAAGAATTAATGAATTAAAAATAGAAAAAAAAAATGTTGTGTTATCTTCGACTATAAGTTAAGTAAACGCATCATCCGCTGTTTGTATTTTCCTGTCCCATTGGTGTGTTTCACAGTGGCGCAGCCAAATAAGGACGGCCACACCTAAGATGTAGTTCATTTTTATGCATGGAATTAAGAGAGAGAATAACAAGATTTAGTCATATATTTATTCAGTTAGTTAATTGTTTATTTATTTATTTTACTTGGATTACCTACAGGTTTTGAAGGGCTCTAGAAAAAGTATTTTCTGACTCGAACAAATCACTGTATTCTTAAAATATAATGATAAAATAAACTTATGTTGGTCAGGGAAAAAAAAAAAAATCTTAGTAATTAAGATTTTCATTGTAGCTTAGTTTGGACCAACATCATATTTTGAGGTCAAAAATTTAAAGGGTAATATTTTGAAACACATAAATGTTACAGAGATCAAATAGAACATGTTCTAATTAAAGCGCATAAAGGAATGGACTTACAGACTGTTAGGTTGTTCAAAAAATCGTAATGAAGAT
Source organism: Girardinus metallicus (assembly GCA_903067095.1). NCBI lineage: Eukaryota > Metazoa > Chordata > Actinopteri > Cyprinodontiformes > Poeciliidae > Girardinus > Girardinus metallicus. The sequence continues at coordinate 21,262 of CAEGAE010057412.1, forward strand.
CAAGATTTGTATTTAATATTATAGTCATTGAGTGTTTATTTTATTTATTTATTTTATATAAAACATACGTTTCAAAATTCGAGTGACAGACCTCCATCAAACTAATAGTGTGCCACATCAAGATTATTAGTGGTCCCCCATCTCACAAATCCTTGCATAATTTTCTAGAGGCACCCCTGCTCGTGTTTAGCCTCTCACCTGCCAGAAATCCCTCTGCTATAGAACGGATTTATCTATTTCATCTGGAACCATCATCTCCACGTTAATGACTAAAACACAACAAGATCACATTTAAGCTTCAACGGTGTACGGCTGAAGAAAAAAAAAAAAAAAAAAAGGCTGCACATACCTTGCGAGATAAAACCTGACACTCACGGTACGTATCCAATCGCATAGCGACTCCAAACTCTTCCGCCCAATCAGAGCAGAGTAGAGGAACACGGTGGGCGGGCGTTCGGCCGCTCAGAGAGCTGACGCAGAGATAGTTGAGGAGAGCTGGTTTGGTGGGCACCCAATGCCACTCGTTGCGCGTCTTGTAATTTGGAGAGGCGTATGCAACGCACGGCCCGTTCGCCTTTCCAGGTGGAAATCCAGGAGGAGCCGAGAGCAATTTTGAACCGGGACCACTGCTACTGAACCCGGTTCAGGACGGGTGAAATTCCCAGCAGGCTGCAGTTTAAGGGCCACGGGATCGATTGTTCTTCAAGTGCGGGGATCAGCGAACGCAAACTATCCGCTCGGGTAGGAATGAACGCGCTCGCTTCATTTTGGTGTAGCTGTATGTTTCTTATTTCGTTGCGATCAGCTTTATGAAAGAAATGCACAACCTTTCTGGGTGGACTGCACGCTGGTGTGCGCGTTTGAGGATCTGTGTCGGGTCAAGTGTCACTTCCCTGACGCTACATCAACGTTCTGTAGCATGTTGTGTTTCCTCTAAAAAAAAAATGTTAGCAAATGTCACATAGCGACATATTATTTGTATGTTAAATTGAAAATAAAGGTTAGAGAAAGTCTTAAGACGGGACGGGCTTGTTGTGCTCGTTTCATTAAAGTGAGAAATGTCAAATCTAAGGTCGTCACAGATTGATTTTACTTTTCTCTAAATATTAAAAATAAGTAAATGATTTTTACTGTATGTAATTCTACTCTTATATATTTATTTTGTTAAATAGTCAATTTTTATTCACTGTGGTCAGGATGTATTATTTTATTTTTCTTTTTTAATAATGTGCGAGATCACAGCAGCTTGGAGCTTCTTGAAATTCTACAAGTCAAAGCCTAAAGTTAGATATTCACTAAATGTCCGGCTGAGTAAAGTATATGTTTTCTCTTGGACAGCTATCCACAAAAAAATGTTTGTCCGCTTCTCTGTTTCGCAGGACATGGATAAAGGCCAGCGGCTGAAACGAGGAGGCTGAACTCGGGATTTCCAGGGATGTTTACGCACGTTGGATTCACATGTTTACATCCGTTCTTCGGCTATTTATTTTTATTTTTTATTTTTTAAGTTGATCTGAATAAAACAAACAGACAATGAAAACGAAGCAAAGCCGACTGCTGCTGCTCTAAACCGCCGTTAGTTGAGACGCGTGAGGACAGAGGCGCCGAAAATGAAGGAGAAATCCAAGACGGCCGCAAGGACTAGACGGGAAAAAGAGAACAGCGAATTTTATGAACTGGCTAAAATGCTCCCTCTTCCGTCGGCCATTACCTCCCAGCTCGACAAAGCCTCCATAATAAGGCTGACAACAAGCTATCTAAAGATGAGGATTGTTTTCCCGCAGGGTGAGCCACCTGAAGACAATTACGCGCCGCTTTCTTAAAAAAATTAACGATTGATTGCACACGTATACAGCTATTACTTGAGGAAACGATTCATACGACTGTACATCTAACGGAACAGCTGAAACAAGGTGCACAAAATAAAATAAGGCAGTAAAAACAGACAAAAAAAAAAACATAGTTAAATTGACACTTAAACCGCCATTCAGTCTAACGAGAGAACTCTTAAAAACTAATATCACTCTTTTAATTATGCAGTCATGGAATCAACAGATTTAAGAATAAAACGCAGGGTAGTCTGTATTCTAATAAAACAAAAATACATTTATCAAAGCAGTCTTTAGGCTATAAGGGGAGGGGAGGGGGGGGGGGGAAATCGCAGGAGTTCTGAAGCGAAGCGATTCTGTCATTGATCTACAGGGAGTCTTTACAAATGCATTATAGTTTGTTTGTAATTCAGTGCTTTCAAATGAGGCGATCTGCCACCATCTTTTTACACGGGTCTCTGCAGGTTTCTTCTCATGTGTGACTGAGAATACCAATCAGCAATTAGGAAGGAGGCGCAGCGAGGCGTCTAGTCTCCTATAAGGCCGTGAACGCAGGAGCTGAGTACGATTCCCCCCCCCCCTCCCCTCCGCCCCCCCACTCATTGCCTGTCTCCTAGAAGATAAATACAGCAATTGATCTTCCGTGAAATCTACAACAGCTTCAATTTTATTTATTTATTTTTTTACATGTTTTTTTTTTTTTTTTTTTTTTTTTTTAACTTTCTGTTATTTTCATGTCGCAATACTGATAGCAAGAGAGGGTGGAAGAAATAAATGCTGTGTAGGGAAAAAAAAAACGAAGCCAAAATAAAAAGGAAAACTAGTCATATTTTGTATAAGTTGGGGGCATGTTGCTCAACCTGTTCACGCAGAGAATTAGTTTTATTTACAGCAGTGGAGATTTATCCAGAGGCTCCACTTGATTTTTTTTATTTTTTTTTTTTTTATGTAACTGAATTAATTGTTTTCGCTACTGACTTTATGCGCTATGAATTTTCTAAAACGATCCATTGGACTCGAAGCAGACATTTTCAGATGACAAATTGTAGTGGCCACTGTGTTGGATTTCATGCGTCCTTTCAGGCTCCGCACAAATAGGGAGAGATACATTTCTAATCAGTTAGGGAGAAAAAAAAAAAGATTTTCCTGTAAATTTAGCAATTAAAACGGAAGCTTCCTCATTGCGCACGTGTGTGTGGGTCTCTGTGTGTGCTGTAGTTTCCTAAAATTTTCCGTATAATATTTTATATTTATATACTTCCAATAATAATAATAATATGTGACATACTTTTGAAGGTCTTGGTGAGGCTTGGGGACACACGAGTCGAACAAGATCTTTGGACAATCTCGGACGGGAGCTCGGGTCTCATTTATTGCAGGTAGGTTTTTTTTTTTTTTTTTTTTTTTTTTTATTTATGTCTGATCGCGGTAATATGGAGCCAGAGAACCTGGGTTAAACTCATACTAAAATTATAGCCAACATCAGATTCTGGTGTTAAATTATTCATTTTTTTTTTAATTTCTTTAGTTTATTATATATATTTTTAAAATTCATGTCTTTCTCTATTATGTGCTTGTGTAATTATTTGTTGCAGACGTTAGATGGATTCATATTCGTGGTGGCTCCGGATGGGAAGATTATGTACATCTCAGAGACAGCGTCGGTCCATTTAGGACTGTCTCAGGTAATTTTTCTCACATTTTTACTTTCAGATATTATTATTATTATTATTATTATTATTATTATTATTATTGAATTTCCACTGTTTTGTGGAGTCGCTGCTCTCCTCGGTACTTCTCCGTTGATTACTTGAGTTGTTCTCAACAGGTAGAGTTGACCGGGAACAGCATTTATGAATATGTCCATCCTGCCGACCATGATGAAATGACTGCCGTGCTGACGCCACATCAACCCTATCACTCACATTTCGTACAAGGTATACAGCCGCGTTTCATAATAAGAGCCCCTCACGCGCTGTTTGATAGGACTTAAATTACAATATGATGAGTCTCAACAACAAACAGCGGATGTGTGTATTGGACTCGCACTATTATTATTATTATTATTATTATTATTATTATTATTATTATTATACAAATTAGTACTTTAGGCGTTTTAAAATAATTACAAAAGTTGTTTCTCTTTTTCTCTAGAATATGAAGTGGAACGTTCTTTCTTTCTGAGGATGAAATGTGTGCTGGCAAAAAGAAATGCAGGACTAACAAGTGGAGGATATAAGGTAGCACATTTTTATCATCATTATTACTAGCTGAAAAAACGTAAGAATTAGTAAGACGTAATATTACTGGGTTAGAATGTTTGTAAAATATTAATTCAAACGAATAGCCTTTACAAGTTTTTCTTAGCCTTCTCAGTGTTTTATTGTGCCATTATGTAACCCAGAATTGTTACAAAAATAGCTATAGTTTAACAGTAATGCATTTAATATTTTTTCACAAGACTGCGTAATTTATGCAGAACACTTTTGACTTAAAATCCTGCTATTCATGCTGGAATAGCAGGAAAAGTAATTTCACCTCACTACTTGCTATTAATCTTGCTGCCACACAACAGGTCATCCACTGCAGCGGCTACCTGAAGATCCGTCAGTACAGCCTGGACATGTCACCGTTTGAGGGCTGCTACCAGAATGTGGGACTGGTAGCTGTGGGTCACTCTCTGCCGCCCAGCGCTGTGACGGAAATAAAACTGCACAGCAACATGTTTATGTTCAGGGCCAGTCTGGACATGAAGCTCATTTTTCTGGACTCAAGGTACGGTGGGAGAACGAATTTTATGCTATTGTTTTATAGTTCTGGACTTAGATTCTTTGATTGCAATATATGCATGTAGGAATTGTGCATCAGGGCAAACATGACTTTTATTTTTATCCCTTTCTGTGCACTTTGTATTCAGGGTAGCTGAGTTGACGGGTTATGAGCCCCAGGACCTTATAGAGAAAACATTATACCATCATGTCCACAGCTGCGATATTTTTCACCTCCGCTGTGCTCATCACCTCTGTGAGTTACACTTTTGTGTTTACCATAAGTCGTTCAGGCTCTTCTCAGCCATTAACTTGTGCTGACAGTCACACCACCCACACAAGAACTCGGAGAATGCAAGCTGATAAATAGTTCATCTCCTTAGTGAGAGTATTTTCATTTTTTATTTTTAATATCTCTTTCAGTGCTGGTAAAAGGCCAGGTCACGACTAAGTATTACCGTTTCCTTGCCAAGCACGGTGGCTGGGTCTGGGTCCAGAGTTACGCCACCATTGTCCACAACAGCCGCTCTTCAAGGCCTCATTGTATCGTCAGTGTCAACTACGTTCTCACGTGAGTCTCATTTGGGAGGGAGGTGATTTAATTAGCATTTTCGTTTTTAAAAGATTTGTTCAATTTATTTCATAAAAGTTCGGCTCTGTTAGGATGCTGTTGTTGAAAATACAGAAGTAAATTGCAACACAAGTCAGGATCTTAAGCTGAACAACAACAAAAAAAAAAGGTTGGAATTTTAATTGAAAATATTTAGCAAGATCAAAGAAAAAATAATAATGTCATACACTGTTATTATCACTCCTGAGGCTCTTTGTCTCCTGAAGCAAATATTGTCCTTATTCGTCTGTAACCTTTATGCAAAAAACAACCAAATGCTGCCACTGCAAGGTTGAGGCAGTTCTCTGTTATGAAAGCACAAAGCACACTCAGGCCCCTTCGAGACAGCAAGAACAAACATCAGGGTTCAACCCCATCAAAAACCCTCTACTGTCACAATCGATTGGGCAGTCTCAGGAAAGCAAAATTGATCAAACGGTAACCTGGAAATCAATAACTATCTCATAGATGTAGCACATGTTGGATTTTACTTGTTAAGTTTGGTTGATCTGTGTGTGCCTGTGTGAGAGTGCATGCGATGTAAAGCCGTCTGAGTGTGTACGTGCATGCATGCACATGGCTGAGGTCTAGGTATTGATTTTCTCAATGCAGTAAGGAGAAAACAAAGGAACTATATTAAAATGACAGGGAATTTCCTTGGAGATAATTAGGTATAACATGAAAGTGTCAGGACACTGCATGCTGCAAAAGGTGCCAAAAAAACAAATCTTTTTAAAGAAACAAACAACTACTCAATCACCTAACTCAGACAGCATTGCAACCCCACAAGAATCCATAAATAAATCGTTCTTCCTGGTTGGCTGAAAGCTATTTTTCAGACACAAAGTGTCCTGCTTTGGACCACAAAGTGGAATTTGGCTAACACAACTGAGTTTGAACAAAGGTCCGACATTATTGGCTCAGGCAACAGTCGGCCATGACTCAGATAGGATTCAGAACCGGCCAGTGCAACTGTACCTGCAAGAACAAATAGTGTTCATGTTGTGCACTGGCTGTCCAAACACAGCCTTTCCCCCAAGGTGTCATAAAGGAGAATTGGGTCATATTTAGAATTGTATTAAAGAGGCTGGCTCCAGAGGGTCAGGGATGGGTCACAAGGTTTAAAATGCCAGGCAGCTGGTATTTCATACTGTTGATGCGATAAGTTAAGAATAGGCTCATGTTTGCTGAACACTTGACACAGGAAGCCTTTTCTCTCCCTCGACAGCAACACTTGGACTGTGCAGCTGCAGAACAGTTACTTATAGGGTTCACAAGCTAAATGGATGCATGCATGTGAAGAAAAGTCTTTAATAGGCAAAGAAAATTTGTATCAGTTGCTTAAGTAAAGACAGCATTTTGCAACAAAGGTCTTCAAGTGCATCTTTAGTTACAATATCTTAAGCAGCATTGTGGTAAAAGGTGAACTGGAGAAGTTAATAATTAGCTTTCCTCAGTTTGATATCTTGTCCTGTGGAAGTTACTGATGATTTTTTTGTATGCTATCTATATTTACTGCTGATTAACCATCAATGACATCACTGGCTACAACACAGACACCACAGTTGTACAAAAAGTTAGTAGATGATATTATAATAATTGCAAATGTTTTGACACCTCTCAAGTTGTGATGTATGTAAGTAGCTGCCAGAGATTTAAAAACATTTTAGCTAGAGGAAGGGTAAAATATACATGAATGTTTAAACAGAAGTCTGTATGAAACACTTGCTGCTCAATAAATCTGAACTTTATTTACATTTTAGACAAAGTTTCGAAATACATTTATTTATACTAAAAATTAAATGGCTTTTGTATGAAGAGAATTTCTTTTTGTATCAAAATGTGTTTCATTAAAATCCTTCTTGCTGTTAACTTCTGTTATAAAAAAATTATTTGAGATTCTTCTCAAAGTACATCTACCAAACCTCTAAACAGAAAGTTTAGAGGTTTTCAGTATGGAAACTTTAAGTACAGTGTGGAAAATGAACTTACGGTTTGTTTTTAACTCTTTATTATGTTGCAATAGAGTTTTGACATTTTATTCACATGTAATTTCCAGCATAATTCATAATCATTCATAACCCCTAAACTTTTATATATATATAAAAAAAAACAATTTAAATTTCTAACATATTTACACTCTATGTAAAGAAAGCCAGCCTGAGGCATGAGCAATCTTTGTGGCTGTTTAGGACCCAATGTTGACTTATGAGCCAAAAAGTAGTTAAATCCACACTGTACTGGTTTAAAAAGCATCAGTTTCATGCTGGACTTGAGTGGAATTGAGGCCGCAGATTAAAGTCTGCTTAGAGGCTATTGTAGCAATGGCCTGCCATTCCATGTAGATGTTTCTAAAGTAGTATATTTATTTTTGGAGAATCTCACAAGATTTTGTGGCAGGGCAGGGGACTAAACTAAACCTTCTAAACTGAACCTTCCATTAAGTCTGTGACCAACAAAGTCATAGCCAAAAGCAATTGGAAAATTGTGCAAGTGAATGATTCTGTTGGAATGTCTGCTGTGCTCTGTCAAATGCAAATCATTACTTTACAAACAGAATATAGACGCTCCCCACAAGTCAATTAAATTTAGCTTGTACAAATGATCCAGAGTTATCAACATGCAAAAGTAGTAATTAGCTAAATAAAGGCTGGAACCAAAGTTAAGTCAGAGTTCAAATCTCAATTTACTGTAAAAAGCAAAAGCAATACAGTAGCACACTTTTTTTTGTAAAATGTAAATTTCATTAATATATTTTTCATCTCATTAACCAAAATAAGCTGTGTTTCTTTCTTTGTATCTTTAGTAATCATTTATCTGCTGAATGTTTCTCGTATAGCACTATTTTTGTGAAGTGAAAACTTGGATAAAACCATTTTAAGCAACAAAGTACTTGTACTTGTCTTGAGTAAAGATGCGTTAACACAAGAAAGATGCAAACTTTGCAAATTCATGTTTAAATTCTTTAGCTTTTCATACTAATTTTCTTTAGCCTGATTAGATGCTAAACAGTCCAATGTGTTACATGTGAGTAATCTGATAATTACAGGTGGTTTAAGAAGGCAAATGAATGAAGAAATATAAAACATGGAACATTTCTTATCCAAAGCTTGAAGGTTGCAAGTTTTATAACTTGCATCTTATGCTATAGACATTGGAAGACCACAAAATAAATCATAGTCTGTAATTCTTTCGAAACTGTAGTTTTCTGTTAATATCTAAGATGTTTGTAATCTTTGTTTAAAGGGACACTGAGTATAAAGGAATGCAGCTTTCCTTGGACCAAATGAGCCCTGCTAAACCAGCCTTCCCTTATGCTGACAGTCACAGCGAGGATAGAAAAACGTCCAAGTCCCGTCTGACCCAGGCAAAGGCAAAATCTAGAGTATCACCGTATCCACAGGTAAAAGCTTGCCTTATGGAGCTAAAATCAAAGAAAGTTTTTGTTCTTGCTTGCCAAAAATTTGTTAGAGACATTATTCATACTGTGATGTTGTGTCTTTCCAGCAATTTGCAGCTTTTAATCCAGAGCGTTCAGAATCTGACCAAGACAGCCAGTGGGGGGGGAGCCCCCTGACAGACTCGGCCTCGCCTCAGTTGCTGGATCCGAGTGAGGCTGCCGAGGCATCTTGCGCCTACAGACTGTATCCAGACTCCGGATCCCTGTGCTACGGTTTGGGTTTATCTGAAGATGATCTCGCCCACACCCAAGCTCACCCTCACACCACCACCTGCGACCGTGTTCGATGCCAAGGAGGCCGTTATTTCCTGGGAACACCTCAGTCGGGTCGAGAGATGTGGTGGGACACCACACGTTCTGTGCTGTCACTTCCAAAATTCTCTGTGGACAACAGTGAGGGCTATGAAATCACATCCTACCATGGCGCCATTCATGGTGAGGTGTTAGGGTTGAGACCACAACCATCTGTCTCTGAAAATAGCTCTGGCCTTGTTTCTCTTGGTAGCTTCCAAATGCTATTATGGGACATGCTAAGTTGTTTACGCTGTCTCTTGCCAGTGTGGCGATTGCTACCATCTGTTCAAAAATTGCCTGCAATTGAAAGCCAAGTTATTTCACGTTTCACATCCTTAAACAGTGTAACAACCCCCCCCACTGCGCCTCTACCAAGACATCAGATCATGATTCCATGTGCACTGAAAGCAGGATTTTACACATTAGCTATTTGTTTATCTTTACTAAGACTGACTTTATTTCTCTGTGCAGGACGGGGCCACTGGGATGAAGACAGTGTTGTGAGTTCACCTGATGGAGGTGGGTCCACCAGCGATTCGGGTGAGCGTTATCATGGTGACCAGTTCCAATCAAGTCCTCGAGAACCAAGCAAGATGGAGACCCTGATCCGAGCCACACAGCAAATGATTAAAGAGGAAGAGAATCGCTTGCAGCAACAGAAGGTGCTGCTGGACGTTTCGGGTCTCACCAAAACTCACAGTCCATGCTTCGCCTCCTCCATACCCCATCATTCTCAGCTCACCATGCCCAGCGTGGTGTGTCGTGGTCCAGGGGCTCCCAGCATCGACCTCCCATCAGAGCGCCTTCATCACCGGGATAGCGTCAAAGCGCTCGGCTCCCACGACAATGAGGAAAACACAACCAGCCCGGTGTCAGTGTCTCGCCTCAGCAGCCCCGGCTCTGACGGTGTCCCCAGGCCTGGCCTCCCTCTCACCAAAGACTACATGCCGACAGATTTGTCACCACACCCTGCACAAGCCCACAGTAGTCCGCTGCTCTATCCAGCCCAGGAGAGGCAGCAGATGGAAAGGCAGGCGGCTTATGCTTTGACCGGGTACTCCCTGGAGCACCTGTATGACCCAGAGAACTTGCGGAGTTATTCTAGCCTGGCATGTGGAGGAGTCCAGTATGACGTTGCATCTCATGTGAGGATGCAGGCGGAGCAGATGCAAGGACACAAGGCCACCTCAGTTATCATTACCAACGGCAGCTGACAGTTTCTGGTGAAGATTGATTATGTTGTCTAAATGAGGACATTACAGCTGATGGCCATGTATGTGTGAGCATCAGTGGCCAGATGTCTGGCACAAGAGACAAAATGTTGACAACAGGATGCAAGACACCTTGTTGTTGGACTGATGTCCTCTTGGTGGTCCATTGATCACTGCTTGTAAATGTCAGTCCCTTGAATTTGTGCCATTTTCTTTTCTTTGTTGTCAGAGGATGATATTGCAAAGCTCAAAGGAAGTAATATTTATACACTGCGTGGCACTGGGAAAAAGTTTGCTCCACAACAGGAAGTTGCTGTTATTTTAATGGTGGTGAACTGCACATTCTCCCACCAGAAGGCTGGTTAAACATCAAGCAAATGTTTCTGTCTCACTCCCCTCACGCATCGTTGGACATCTGAGTTAATCTGTCCAGGACGTGATTTCCACAGACTGTAGGAAAATGTTCTGTTCCATTGCCTTTTCACCTGAAAATCTCCAAGCTCCTCAAACGCATTAAAGTGCAACAACGGAAAGACCTGCATTTCACTGTTGTAAGATGTCAATGTTTCCTTGTATTTATTAGTCGGTGGACTGTTTTTCTGCATGTTCCATTATTTTCAGTCAAAATAGAAATATTTTCTGGTGCAAATAAAACAGTTTCTGTGATTGGATCAGACCATCATTATCATAACAAATGAAAAGAATAAACAATGTAGACAACAAAAAAAAAACATTTTCCTTTGACATGCAAATGAGCAAAATCTGCAGGCGAGCATGGCACAGAGTGAGAATTTGGTTACATCTAAAATTTGTGAAATGAATGAAGGTATTTTCACTTTTTATTTACTTAGTTTCACCAAATTGAGAAGTATGCGTTAGATTACAAAACTATTCTTCAGCAGCTAGTTCTCTCAAAGCATGGCCATCTAAAGGGAAAAAATAATCTGTACAGACTTTAATAAAAAGTTTAGTTTCTCATTTAATTTTTTATTTTAACATATAATCGCATAATATATTCATTTTTATTAAAGAAAAAGTTGAAAAAGTATTTATTAATTGGCTTAAAATGTGACCTACATCAGAAAACTGCTGCAAACAAAACATAAGTTATCTCAGCTGTTTTTGTTTTCATTCACATACACACAATGCTACTGCTCAAGACCTCTGATATTTGATAGAAGTATTGATGTATGTATAGTATTTAAGTTAAATTAGTTGTGAATTTTTTGTTTGTTTGTTTCAATTTAATTTAATTTTTAACTTTTTTGTAAAACACTATAGTAAAGAAAGAATGAGAAAAAAATATATTTTATTGTTTGTTTTTTTTGTTATTTTTTTTCTGCTCATCATGGCAAAGAAAAAAATTCTTGTCACAAGTCACAAAAGTTTGCATAATTCAGCACTTCGGTCTGCAAATTTTATTGGGATTTGAGTTAATAGACCAAATGTTTAGGCTTGTCGTCCTACTGGACCTCAGGCTCAAGACTTTACAACTCTCTTTTAGTTAGTGTTTAGTGTTTTCCTTCATTTTGCTCTATCCGTCATACCATCAACTCTTTGCCATCCTTGCTGATAAAAAGCATCCCCACACAACGACACCACTGCATTTCAATGTGGGAATTGCGCATTCAGCGTGATGTGCAATGTTAATTTTCCATCATGAATAGCAGTCATGGTTTATTTTCTACTATGGCTTTTTCCATTCAGGTCGTCCATGAAGGCCCTATTCATCATCAAATTCTTCTAAATTTTGGATTTCTGCAGCACCTCTCAAGTTACTGCAAACTATTTTTTTAATTAAAGTTCACATTACCCAGCTAATAGACTTCCCAAAGCCTTTTCATACTAGTATTAAACAACACAGGTGAAATGTATTGTGATTTATTTAGGGCTGTAATAGTGAAAGAGGCCGAATACATATAACCATCTTATTTTTCAGAATCATTTGATAAAATATTTTGGAAACATGCATCAGTTTCCTCAACAATTATGCAGTAAATTGAGTTGGTCTGTCAAATAAAATCCTGATAAAAATCCATTGAGATTCTACATGGCATAAAATAAAAAAACAAACAAACTAAAAAAAGAAACAGAATGACTAATAAAAGATGAAAATGTTGTGTTATACATAACAGTTTTCATTTTTAGAAAAAAAATCAATGTCTTTGTAAAGACAAAAAAAAACCAACAGATAAAAAAAAAAAGAAAATCTTCATCTGCATCAATAACCTGTGCTGGCAGGCCAGATATAGACAGTTAATGAATTGAGGTCCAAGGCTACACAAAATTGGTCCAGGGCCCGCAGCTGGCCCCCAGAATGCATTTTGGACTTCTTTGATTTTGAGAGAAGCAATAATTAAATTGCTGTGTATTTAAAAAGAAGACACGAATGTAATTTTGTTTTTTAGAAATGAAAAACATTAGTGATTTGTTACAATTACAAACCACCACTTTAAGTTTTCAAAACACTTGCAGCAACACATTTTTTTCTGTCGGATCTTTCACATTAACTGTAGGACAGTTTTCTTATGGTTTGTTTTAATGTATGCAACAAACTCACATGTTGCTGGAGAACTTGTCTAGCTGACTGTCAGAGGTTCTCGGGAGCTGGACACAGTTTTGGCCTGGATTCAGACCTCCCATCAGTCACCATTGACATAACTTTGTGATAGTCTGCCAGATTTTTCCCTTCTGCTGTCATTCCGGGAGGTAAAACTGTTCCAAAACTCAGCTGCTGACATCATCAAGGTTCACAAAGAGCGTGTGTGTGAATGATTGCGTATGTGAAAGCGTCTCTACTGTTAAGATTCTTAAAAAATCACAGCCCTTTTTTTTCTCCTCACCGCAAATACTGAAGCTTTTGCCTGATGTGCCCTGAAGGCTTTCACATGTAGAACCAGTTACAAATTAGGCCAAACACTGGGCTTTTTGCCCAGACTTTACTTCACCTCCCCAACTACTTCATGGCTCCTCACTCCAGATCTTCTTAGCCTCCGTCTAAAGAATGGAACTGTTAATTAGTGAATGAGAAAGAGTCTGCTGCAGTAAAAAAAAAAAAGAAGATTCAGTTTCCCCCCCCCCAACTTTTGTATTAAAAATTATCTAGATAGGAAAATATTACAAATACATGATTTTCATTTTATTCATTAAGGAAAAATCTCAAAGATGTAACATGGATATGTATTCATCTCACTTCAATCAACACTTTATAAAACCACTTTTGAACTCATACAGCTAATTTGAGCGAATTTCAAGCTATGCACATCCAGAGTACAACATTTTTCTTTCTTGCAAGCTGTTATTTTAGATTTAGCTCAAATTAAAAAGTGGATTTAGGAAGGTCTAGGTTGTGGTCTAAACCAATGTATTGTTGGTTAAGTACAAGTTTGTGGTCAAAGTCCTGCTGGAAGGTTAATCCCTGATCCAGACAATTTACTGACTTCTGTAAAAAGTTTTCTCACAAAATAACTTTATATTTTTCTCCATCTATGTTCCCGTTGACTCTGATGAGTTTTCCTGTCACTGTTGAAGAAAACAATCACTACAGCATGATGCTGTCACCGTAATATGTCATAGTGGGGATCAAGAGTTCAGGGTTTAATTTAACATATAATTAAACCAATAAATATAACATTGTATTATCTGACACCATTAAAAGCACATGTTGGTATTGCACATAAAATGAACAAGTAAACCAGTTTCATCTCCTTCCATTAGCATAGACATGATAAAGATGTGATTAATACGAATATCTGTGTGCATTATGCTAATCACAGATTACAGATCCAATGTTTCAAACCCCAAAAAAGGAAAAATGGTTCGTACCTCCATAAATAACCACAAAATTTGAGAAGGCAGGTGGCAAGACTCAGAAGGGCTGCTGAATGTCCACGTGATTGATTTCAGGTCCAGGAACGAGGCGCAATTGCATATTCATACGACAATTAAAGTGTTTCTCCACCAGAGCCTCCATAACTCAGTCTGGCACTTAATGAGGAGTCATGCTCATGAAGCGGCTTCAGAGCAGCGGACAGGAAAATGTTTCAACATGTTTTCTGCTCGTCTGTGTACTTTATGACCTTTTTCAGTGTGAACTGACATGTTAATTGTTTAAATCCTCTCCCCGTAAATCAGTGTGGAAATTGAGGGTTGTTCAAATTTAGCTTTAAAAAAAAAAAAAAAACATTGTAAGGTGTTAACCCTTGCAATCGCAGTATCAAAAACAAACAGTTTATGTCTAAAGGCACCAGCAGTTGAGAGAGGGCGTAAAAGCAGAAACCTGGGAAAAGTCATTCAAGCAAAACGTCTAGCGACACCTCCACAGCTTACCACTCGTCACCAGAGGACATTTAGATGTTCTGATCGGCTGGACTAGGATATTGAGGTCATCTGGTCGATCTGATTGGCTGAGTCAGGAAACTGAGGTCAAGTTGCAAATTGTAGAGGAAATAAGGTTTATTTTTGTCTTAATTAGGAATGCTGCCTGGAAAGTACTAAGAGAACAAATAAATTCTACAGTGGTGTAACAGGTTATCTTGTGAGAGTATAAGAAAAAATATATATATCACTGTTATTATTAAAAATGTGAGAATATATGCTGGAGCTCTGATGTACACTGGTGACAAAATGAAGAACATGTAAAAAGCTAAAACTAAATTAAGAAGTTTTTAAGAAAACTCATTTGTTCATAATATTTATTGTTGAAACATGTACTTTCTCTTCAGTGCTTATCTTTAATTTTGAAGCAAGCTGTATGATCTTTTACGGAAACAAGAAAAAAAATATATTATTTGAGAGCTTTTTTTAAATAGAAAAAAATATAATGTTAGATGTCTTACTCCAACAAAAAAGACACTTCAAGCTTAATTTACTGCATAGTTTTTATGATTAATGTCTGTTCCAAAGACTTTTATCTTTGAAAAAAAATACAAATAACTGGATGAATAAAATGTTTTTGTTATAAGTTTGGATAGATAGTAGAATGAAGAAGAGTTTCTATATCTAGAGTTATCATGGATTTAAATTCAAATTTAGGGTTAAATATGTACATCTGGATTCCAATGAAATAAAACATTGCCAAACTCACTAGGATAATTACAGACTTGTGAAACATTTCAATGTGGGAAAACGGTTTTGTAGTTTTCTCCAGAATGTTCAGAAAATCTGTTCTGTCTGTCTCTATACTTTTCTTTCTATATCTCTTTTTCTGTAATTTTCAACCATTTTTAGTTGATTTTTTTTTTTAACCACAATTAGATTCCAGTGGGGAATCCAGAATCACAGAAATAAGTTTGGACACTTTTCGATTCAAATGTAAAAGTGCAACTAAAAGTGAGCACACATTTTTAAACCATCTGCAATGTGGTCATTTAAATTCATTTAAAAATATTCAGAGACCATCTCCTTAAGATTTAAGACACTCCCCAGCTGATTCTAGGCAGTCTAACATGTGCAGCCACTGTAAAGAAGCCTGCATGTATACATGATCCACCACAGACATTAAAAAGTGGAGCTATCAATCTTGTCGTTGCTTCAAAAGAGAAACAACACCTATTTCGAACCTAAAAGAGCTGTTTTAATTTACGTTTCTTCACCAGAATGTGCGACTTTGAGTAAATGTGAGACCTTCACTAACAGGAAGACCAAATTATTCTGTGAGTCAACCACCAGCTCTAAATCTGGTGGTAACAGCAAGGTGGTAATAGGTCTATAATTTATTAACTTCCCTATTGAGTGCGGATTATGCATTCAAAACAAGCTTAAAATCACAGAATGCACTTTCAACAGTATTGAAGTCAAGGCATTTATCACTTTATGTAAGGAATAAATTATTTAGAAAACTACAGATAACCTTTTTAGAAATGAATAGCTTTGAGAAGATACTATACTGGAATGTAGTTGGTTTGATAATAGCTTCCTACACCCTTGGGCAAGGCACTTAACTCCTTCTTACACATTGTTCAGCGAACTGGTGTTCATTTCTGAGTGCCACTGGGTGAATGTGGCTAAAGTGAAAGAGCGCTTCAAGTGGCCAGTATAACCAGAACAGTATTGTATAAATTCATGCCTTTGACCATTTTAATTTTTGCATGATGAGCTACTAGTAAAGCCTGAAATGGCAACCAGCTATGTAATGTTAGTTTTAATGTGAAATTATCATGTAGGTAGACAAAAGTGGATTTTTCTGCTTCACAAATAAACAAGGAGGCCAATAGCAACACACTTTGCTGTTGGCAGTGTTAAATTAAATGATGTTATGAAAGGAATCTGAAAAATGTGCCAAAAAGATGATGACTATTCATACAAAATTAGATAAATACTGCAAGTAGTAAATATTCCTCACAATATTTACTACTTGCAGTAGTAAGTATTCCAAGTAGTAATACTTACTACTTGCAATATTTACAATAAATAAATGTAGTAAATATTATAATACACTATAATGTAGTGTATTATATGACACTATATAGTATTACATAGCTTCATATAATGCTGTATGACACTATATAATGTCATACAGTATTACATGACATGTATTTATATAATAGTAAATGTATTATTTATATTAAATATTGTATAATAATATATGATATTAAGCACATATGTGTTTCACAATTTAAAGAAACCTACATATTAATCTACATTTTTGACGACAAATGAGACAGCTGCAGGCCTTAATGGAACAAAACAAGCTATTTACCAGCTATTTGAGAAGAAACAAAATATCTTCAACTTTACTTACTTCAGCGTGAAACCATATTAATTTTCAGTATATAAATTGTCATATAAACCGAGGGCGAGAATTTAAAAGTATCTGCATTGTTTGTTTTCAAAACAAATAAATGAATGACTGAATAAATAAATAAATGTTCAGGAAAAAGGTGAAGAATCCTTCTATTGGAATTTTAATTCAAACTAAAATTGCAATAAAAGGGTGGATTGCCTGCTAATAGTGAAACAAAGCCACCTTAATATAAAAGTGCCTAATCCTTTTGCAATAAGGCTATTAAAAAGACTACAAATACAACATCCTGAGGCTCTTTAGCACACAAACACACACACCTCTGAGGCTCAGACAGTGTGGGTCTAATGCCCTTCAATCCCGTGAATCCTTTTGTTCCCGATTTCACGCTTGATTTGCCCACAGCTTGAGTCTAGCTGGTATCAGCGCTCTTGCCTGTGCTTTCACTCTTTCCAAATCCACAGAGCCACACAGAATTTCTGTCTTCTCTCTCCAGTTCTCTCCGCTCTCTTGTGTCACTGTTTGTTCCAACTCCTTAGCAAAATGCTCAACACATGCCAGTACGCTGGTTGTTTGTTTGTTTGTTTGTCTGCTTGGATCCGGGTCCATCTCACCGTGCCGCAAACCCGCGGCCCATCTGCCAAAACCAGAGCAGAATAAATTCTGATGCTGTCAGAGCGTTTTATGTGATTTACACATACCTTTTTACAATAAATTTCAGTAGGATCCCCAGGTGCACTCACAGCTGGGCGACATACACAATACAAACCCATTTACAAATCTCAAGATTGCTTTAATGCCTCTCACAAGAGGCCTTTCAGCCCGTTCTGATTCGAAATCTCCTGCTCTAGGAGCGTCACATCAGTGAGGCTCTTCTAATCTTGCGACTTCTCCAGTGTTCGCATTGAGCAGATATTGTGACAGCTGTGTGAGGCACGAGAGGGAGAAGTGCAGGAGACAGACAAGGAGAAAGAAGGAGAGAGGAGAGAGTAGGGAGAGAGTCTCCTGAGAGAAGGTGCCGGTTCTCCACGGCACCAAGTCACAGCCTTGCATGCCAATGAGGAGATTCCCTTGCAGCAGCAGAGCGGCAGGAGGGGCCGCTCGCTGACACTGTATTAGTATAGCCCTGCAAGGCAGCATTAGACACTTTGCACCAAAAGGAGTCGAGCACCAGATGTTTTTGTTTTGGTTTTTTTTTTGTGGGGAAAAAAAGAGGGAAATTCCAAATCAACTTTTGAACACTCCCAGGATAATTATGAATGAACCACATTCCAAATTTTTCTCATACTTGCTATGGACACTGTAGTAACTGCTTACATATTTTTGCCATTCCATTCTTCTTTTTCTTCTCTTGAACACAACTGGATATTATCTTTATAGGACCTGCGTGCCTGTAAAACCTCAGAGCCCTACTTTGCAGTGGTGCCAAGATAAAGCTAATTATCTAGTGCATTGGCAAATACTTTACAATTATTTAGAAATTGTTCAAACAATGTAAATTAATTAAACAGAGCAAGAAACAAAAAACAGCCGTGTCTATGCTTAACGCAAAATAAAGTAACACGTAAACATACAATAGAACTTCAATCCACAGACGTAACACTCAGATCTAGTCTTTCAGATTCTTCATGCTTTCCTTTGAAGATGGTTTTGTGATCTTTAAGTTTTAAACTATGATTTCAGTAGTCTTTGGGTTAATAAAAACATCTCATTTATTATTTGTTAAATTATTTGCTTGTAGTGCATTGCAAAACTGCATGGGTATAACTATTTGATTTCAGTGTTTTTGTGCAAAAATTAGTGAAACTCTTTATGTAATAAATGAGAAGAAAAGTAGGATAGGATATATTTAAAAATATATATATCAAGTTATAATAATAAGTTAACGTTCAAAAAAGGTCAGTAAATCAGAGTTATGTAATCAATATTAAAGACAAGAAGCTAAGAGGCTTTTTAAAGCTTATTAAGTAAAGATTGAGTAGGGAAAGTTGTTGTTTTTAGACTTAATTTTTCTAAACTGAAGCGCACACAAACATGCATTTTTTAGGCAGTGTGGGATGCGTACTTGGTATCCTGGGCTGCTTTTTTAGATAGTCTAGGCTGACATAGCTGACATGGAGCATCTTTGTTAACCTGAAGTATATAATTCTGCAATGTAAAAACAATTAACTTGAAGCAAATTGAAAATACACAGTTAACTTTAAATTAAAAGTATACTGGGCTTTGTGGAAGTCTTCTGATCTGCTTCCCATTTCCTCTCATTTCTCTATAGCACAAGAATCCCGCTTATGTCAGTAATCCTGGAGCTGACAGCATTAGCGCGAGTAAGAGCATTAACCGTGTGTAACCGCCTCCCTTCTTTCCCCCTTTCTGAGGAGAATTAATAACTAATTATGTCAGGTCACTCGTCCAGATGGTCCTATCAGATGGGCTTGCTGTCTGAACCTCACCTCCAACAAGCACCTCTGACCCTGGCGACCGCATCAACCCCCTAGCAACAAGACGTCTGCAGCCTATGTGGCTGGGAACGTGGAATTAAGGGGTGCACGAGTCTTTGGGGATGCGAGTATAAAAAAAATAATAAATTTTAAAAAAGCATTGAAAAAGGGAGAGACCCACTGGGCGTGTCTGATCAGTATGGGATGGCTGCCTTTAAAAGCTCCATGAATACAAGGCTCCCTGCCGGGGCCCTGATCTCCACGGTCATGATTCCGTTATTACATGGCATGCTTCCTGCGACAGGCAGATGGCTCACAGAACCAGTGCACACATTCACACACATTCAACACACGCCGGGCCCTGCCGCATCAATGGACACAACCTGATACTCCTCTTTCTTGTCTCATTAGGAGGCTATAGAAACATAAGAACATAATAGGGGGAATTAGGAGGCTGTGTGGGTGTCAAAGGGGATGCGATGGAAGATTGGGACGAGGGCTAACAAGTGCATGGTGAGCTCCCTCTGAGCTTTGTGTGGTGATTAGTGCTTTGGATAGGGATGACAGGTAAAAGACGAGTCCTCTGGGACAGAGCAGCTTTTTAAACAGACACGTAAACAGCCAGAAAACGGAAAGAAGGAGGGAACAGGCGTCGAGGCTAATGGCTGAAGACCTGGCCGCAGATATCACGAGCATGGAATATGTGCTTCATAAAAAAACTCAAATTAAAATTGTTTACTATCAAATAAGTAAAACGCAAATACCATAATAATAGCAAACACATATCCACTAAGGGTGGAATTATTATGTAGTTTTTCTTAATTCTCTTCAATCAGGCTATAAGCAACACACCCACGGCTTATACCCACCATTTGTCACTTAAAAGCCAACTAAACTCTTGAGCAAACTTCCCCAAAGCTCCTCAGTCTGCAGGAACTGATCTCTGCCTCGTATTTGAGCAAAAGACACGCGACAAAGCAGCTAAGAAGAAATCAAACAGACACCTTCAAATAGGATTTAAGGTGTTTAACCACATCTCACTAATTCTGCTGTTCTGAACAGAGGTGCAAAAAAAAAAGAAGAAAGATGTGGGACAGAGAATCAAGACAAAGACCTTAGTCTCTGTCAGTGTGCTGGAGCAATTCTGTGAAGAAAGTGATATCATGGTGGTTTGAGCTTTTAAATGCTTGGCAAATCAAAGAAATTATTAAAGGCGCTGACAAGATTGGTGGTTATTACTCTCTCAATTATATTAAATGGCCTGGCACGTGTTGATAAACACAGATAATTACTTGTTAAAAGGTTTGTCATTATCATTACATCATTACTTTCTGGCTTTCGGGTGCGAAGTGTCTAACAAGATTAGTCTGCCGGTCACGTTTCTGCTCTCAGCCCTGCAGACAATAGACAACTTTACCAGCTGGTTGTCTTCTTGTCTCTTGCATCTGCCCATTATGAACTCTGAAATGTAGTAGCATATGGGTATAAGAAAAAAAGAAAATTTGCTGATATGCAGATGAGTCACAAGAGCACGCTTATTATTACTTTGTTAAAAAAAATGGAAACAAATGTATTTAGAAGAACATTACAATAACAACAGCAAATTATTAGGATAAAATCATGTTTAAAAATTTCATACAGAAGGCTCAATTTCTCTGCTATTTCTTTGTGTGTTTTGCACTTTACCAATACCAAAAAATTGATTGTCTGGTCTGGATCTGTCATGGTTCCGATACAGCTTTGCACCACTCTGAACTCTATATTGGTTGGGATTCTTTCATTCTTTATATTTTACCTCCTCACCTTTGCTAACCCTAAAGCAAATAAACAGCCTCTTTGGATTTCCGAAAATCTCTTAAAGGTCCAGTAATTATGGAACATATACAAACATAAACACAAATATAAAATTTTACAAACAGATACACGCAGTGTTTACGTGGATTAGTTCCTGCCAACTGGGTACATTTTGGATGCCAAGGCAGGTATTTTTTGCGCGATTTTTTTTTTCCGTTACATTTTATTTCTATGCGTAATAAAATTGTTTTTGTTGGATTGCATGCAACAAAAACAATCTGTAACCTCAACATAACAAACAAATCTGAATCAAATATTTGAACACATTATCAAAGCTGAAGAACACACAATATAAAACTGAAGAATTTAGAAAGTGAGCATATGCTGACGAATATATACATTCAAAACGCTGTGTGTTTGTACATTGAATTTTTTGGTTTGCAGAAATATAATATGGTTATGTTTTCTCCAGTTACACTTAGCAAAAAGTTTTCTGTTGCTTAAGAAGCTTAGTCTCAGAATGTTGTGGCCTCTAGGTCCTATCTTGGTAGCAAGTAACTATCATAATTCATTTTACGACCAAAGAAACATTCCAGATGGACCAGAAACTCTCTGAAAACTGATTCAGTTTCCCCAACCAAAGAGATGTCTACAGGTGGAAGATGTTTGTTCAGTATTGGAATAAGAATACGTTTTTGTTAATGATGAAGAATCCATAGCTGGATCTGTACCATCGCAAATAGCAGTGGTACTGTTGAAGAGAGAGCAGCAATTAGCAATTTGTCTAACATTGTTATTAATATTTTCTACAAAAGCACCTGGACTTTTATATATTTGACATTCATAAGAAATAGTGAGGTTTCTGTTTAGCCTACAAATTGCCCGTTTGAGATTGTTTTGTCTTTGATGCAAATCTAAGTTATTTAACATGATTCATGTACATGTTAATAACATTTGACAAACACTGATCGTTAAAAATTGGCTGTGCAGCCATGTGTCTCTAAACTACTGTAAGGCTCCTTTTAGCAAACCAGACAGCTCATCAATTTTATATCTGCCAGCTATTCAGAACGCAGCAGCCCGAGTTCCTGCTAAATCAAGTAAACACAATTGTATCAATCCAGTTTATGCTCTCCACTAGCTTTTCTTAAAATGCCTTAATTAGGACATCCCCAGCATGAATAATCTCACAATTATTGATCCTGAGATTAAAACAAAATTTCCTGCTTCACAAAAGCAATGATCTGTTGCTTGTTCCCTAAGGGAATGGGACCTGTTGGCAAGTTATCACACACACTCTTAGAAATTACAGTAAATTTACAGTGGAATTCCAACAGTAATATACTGTTATTCCAAAATACAGTAGGATACCGTCAATTTGATGTCTTCTACTGTTGTCACAATCAAGACTGACGACTGGCAGTAAACTACCGCAAAATAATTGTACAATACAGTGTTTTTCCTAGGCAAGACATTTTATTTGTATCTGCAACTTAGAGAACCAGCATTTAAAGACAATATTAAATGGAAAGAAAGAATTACTTTCTATGATAAATCTTTTAAGGAATGAATCAAAATCTACAGAGCAAAATCAGAAGTGTTAGATTTCTAGTGTTGGTGTTGTATGTTAAAAATACAGTGTTAATTAAACACTTGTTCAGTCAAATTCAAAGATAGGTTTGTCAGTTTCCCAAAAGAGTTGGCGTTTAATATACATGTAGCGTCCCGATCCACACTCCATTCCAGTAGATGGCGGTAATGCACATCAGTAAGTTGCTTGCCAAACATTTGCCATACAAACCATTTGCCATGAAAGCATCACTTGCTACTCATTTGAAAGTGGGTTTAATTGCCTCCCCATGTGTTGCTTCATTGAACCCAGAAGCCACGTCACTGTATTACAGTAGGAATCCGATGATCACCTCTTCGGATTCAGCTACCACACACCATCTGTTAGTGCTATTCTTCAGTTGCTGAATTATCAGGGAAATCAACCCATGATCTACCATAGCACCATCTCCTAACTGCCCTACAAACACACGGTTGAACATACACTGGTGACATGCACCTGCACACAGAGACATACTTTCAGCTGCACACACATGTTTAGGACTTGCTCCGGTCTTCTGACCACCAGTGGGAGTGTGATGTTTTTACAGCTTTCAGATGCCTCCTATTAGCCAGTACTCTGTAATCACTCTAGTTATATATTAGTACAATCCATTGATTACCCCATAATCCAATCACTCGCCTCTTATTGATCTTTTATAGAGCACCCCCCTAGACAATAAAGCTGCAACCACAGACTGCGGGTCAATAGGCACACAGGGAGATGAGTCTCCTTGCAGCTAATTGGCTTATGAAATAATACAAACATTTTGCTTTCTCCGCACGAGCAGAAATCAATGCAGAGTCCAGCTGCTGCATTCAAATTCTTTTTTTTTTTCTGTCAGGCTTCTAGCTTTACTGCTGTCAACAAGTACAGCCTTTACGGTTATTATTTCGCCAAATTTCAATCCTTTCAGTTTTTCAAACAATTTATCTTATGAGTCTTATGACTCTTTTCCTTGGTTGGTCTTTATCCTTTCCTGCTCCTCCTCTCTCTCTCTCTCTGTCCGGCTTTAAACTGATGTTGGGTCGCCAGATAAGTTTCTGCTTACAGGGGAGACCACATCTGACACCCAGCTGTGTGGGTCATGGGCTACAAGAGCAGCTGCTGGTCATAAATCACCCGAGCCGGAGGAGCTCTGGCACTCCCTCTGTCAGCCGTGAAACAAAGACATAGAGGTAGCAGGGGGTCAGAGGTATCTAACCTGCGTAACAGCAAAAGACGTAGCGCCACCTTTGAGTCTATGCACACCGAACGGTTCTCCAGCATGAAACTGGGCTGTGAAGATTGGGTGAGATTAGTGAGGAATACATTGAGGAGACAAAAAAAAACAGAGCTGGAAGAATTGAAAGCAAAGTCAAAAAAATATGCTGTTGTATGGTATGCAAGCAATTATGGTTTAACAATCAATGTGGTTTGGGAGCTGCAGGGTCAAAGCACAGACAACCCCTTGCTGAGTTACTACAGCAGAAGAAATGCAAATAAATTCTGTCAACAGAAAGGAAAGACCGTTGTCTTGAAGGAACTTTTTGATGTGCACAAAAAATTGTCATACCGTTTCTCCTTCCAAGTACATTAACGTTGACAATCCACGCCAGTTCAAAAGAAATTAGCCCAACACAGACAAAGCTATTTTGAAGCTGAATTTTGAGACAATTAGCTTTGCTGAATTAGCTCTTTGATCTTTGTTTCATTGCAAAATAAATGACCCACTGATTAAGACAAATGGAAATGTGACGCTAAAATGTTTAAATGAGATTCTGCATATTTTCTTCATTTTTCCTTTTAAATGAAGAATCCTTTTTGAGTTGGCATGCTTAACAACACTTAAAACACATTCCATATACTCTTAGCATCCAAGAAAATGTTAAATTGCAGATGCCTCCATCAAATTTGCTTCAAAACTTTAAGTTTTGACCAATTTGGAAACTTTTAATTTGAAAGGAAAACAACTGGGTAGAATTCTCTAGCTACATAAAAAGCTAATATATGAATCAAAAAGATGAGAAGAAAAATAATATAGATGTTGCTGTGTAAAAAATTCTAACAGCAATGGAGAGAATTTTCCTTACAGACATTAACATCTCTGTTTTGACATATTGCCAAGTTACTGCCAATTTTAAATATTTTTTATTCTAAAATCTTTTTTTCACTATATTATATTATATTATATTATATTATATTATATTATATTATATTATATTATATTATATTATATTATATTATATTATATTGGATGAAAATGGAAAGATCAGTTATTAAGGTGACAGTTTCAAATCAGACTCGCATCTCTCGCAAACTGACTACAACATGATAAAGTAAACATGGCTCTGTCGTTGTTTTTGTTTTAGGGTGTCTCTATATCAGGAAAAACAGCAAAACTTTAAAAAGTATTTTACACCGTGAAAAAATTGTGTGTATTTAATAGTGGCATTCGTAAAATCATCAAGCAGGAGTAATAGGGTTGAAAAAAGAGGAAGATGTGGTCAATTACTTAGCTGAATGAACCTGGTAATTCTAAAGTAATACATTCATATAACATTAATAATTTATATATTTCAAACAAAGAGAATGCGGAAATCCACAATGCAGACTTTAACCGTTAAATCTGCAACCTGGCTGTTTTCCCACGTTTGTCTAATGCAGTTCCTGCACATTGCACTGTTGTATGTAGTGAATTAGTTGTATAGTGCTATAATTCAAGACTCCCTTCAATGACATCACCGAGGGTTTAAACCTCAGCCCACACAAGGCTGCATACTTCTACAAAGATCCGTATAATGAATTGGGTGTTATTTTACAAGACACAAAATCTCTTACAAGATAAAAAAAATGATAATAAGAAGCGTGAAGGGATGGTAATAGAGCTGGATAGCAGAGGAGGAGGGGTTCACAGTATCAATTCTTTACATTCTGCACAAATGTCTGTATAAACTGAGGCAGCCAAAAAGAATGGCACTTAAATGCCATTCTCATTGAAGGGACATATGTTGGCTTGTAGAATAAAAATAAGAACAGATTATGAAAAGGGTATAGGATAGGAAAAAATGGCAAAGGGGAGGAAAAAAGAGGATAAGACTTCCTTGCCCTTTAGTGTGCAGAAAGAGCCGATCGATAGCAGCGTAATGAGCGTGGTATTAGCTGCGGTGCAGAGGGACTGAAGCGGGTAAAGGGGGGGGGAGGAGAAAGCCAGGATCTGATTCCCAACAGCAAACAACACAGAGCTGCAGACATCAAAACCAACACCTGAGAACACCTATTAAAGCCAGATGACCCTCAGCTCGGCTAAAGATGAATTCAGCCGCAGACAAACTCTCCACACACACACATTTTTCTCAACCTGTTGGCTAGTTTCACCCAGTTTTCCTGTCTCTTACCAAAAGAGGGCTAACGGAGAGAAACCAACCCTAATCCTTCCTAAGAAAAGGATCACACTCAGCATCACCTCTGCTTTTCGATACAGATTAAACAACAATGGCTTCTGCCACTCTCTTAACTCAACTACACAGTGGCAATTTGTATTACAAAGATGGAGACAGGGATTGTCATTGCTTAGAGAGAGAGAGAAAGAGAAAAAAGGGAGGGGGTGCAGATTAGAGGAGTTGGGGTATGGCCATCAGGTACACTCAACACCAATCTGTTCTTTCGTCAATAGGCTCCTTCTGCTGGAGTGCCATGTGCAGGGCACAACCCAACACACCAACCACCCAGGCAAGTGCAAGCTGGGGCAGAGGAGAGGGGGGAGAGCAATGGGCTTCACTGAATAGATGGATCAAAGCAGGGATAGAGAGTTGGCCCCTGTTCTTTGTGCTCGCGTGGCTCCCAAAACAAACGCACCATCCCATGCCTGCTGGAAGCTCCACTGAGGAAGCTGGACGTAGGAACAGATGGCAAGGAGGAGATACTCCGGAAAGTGAAGTGTTGTGCTCGGCACATCTGTGGGCTTTGATTAAGAGAGACTGGAGATTACTTTTTAATACAAGATTAAATGCTACATAATGATCCTGTATATTATATGCAGTAAAGTGATGTGAGCAGAAGTGCTGCATCTTGAGCGTTCATTTCACTGACGCTTATCAAAGGTAAAAGGCAACAACGGAACTATTCACTTTTGCCTGTGAAACAAAATATTTTCAAACTTACTGTCAGAGCTTTCTATTTTTTTGTCCAAAGCTATTTAGTAAAAGATAACAAACATATTACAAACAAATGATTATTCTGAGTTAAGATTTGTAAGAATTGTTGAAAAGGGAATCAACTGGATTAATCCATTTTAATCTGATATAATCAGATTGTTTGAGAAGGATACATAACATCTGTCATTGAAAAAGAAAACCTTTAAGTTTGTAAAATGTTTTAGAATATTTTTCGTCATTTCAAGGAGGTAATTGGAAATTTGTTACACAAAACAAACAGAAATACTGCTAAGGATCAGTTTACTCTAAACAAACAAAAATAGAAGTAGGCTAAATGTTGGACTCCAAAGGTCGACATGGGCCAAAAGTGGAGGTTACGGCATGTGGTTCTCAAACTATCAACCTCCCCAAGGCACTGTTCCTTTCTAACATTGTGTCTTTAACAGCAAGGTGTATATTCTCCTATCTCTGCTTCTCTTATCAGTTATTTCTGGCCTCGTGTTTCAATGGGAACGCTGCGTTTATGCAGTATCTAACAGATTATGGTGCATGTTGTGTATGCACCTTGATTTAAGGCAAGACTTTCTTACATTAAATAACACTTTTCCTAAATAAAGAAATAAACTTATACTTGCCTTGTAACACTTTGTTCAATAACTGTGGAAAAGCTAATTTGTTGCTTATGTAATGCATAAACAAGAACAAATGTCAACGTTGGAAGATAAATCATAAGACCATGCTACCTCTAGAGGGCATGTCACCAGGCTTTTAAAGGAGTGAACATGTCACATCAAATGTATCTTTTACAATTTATTTTGTAAGTGCGATTCCATAGAGACAAAAACAGTTGTAATTATAACTGACAAGATGCCTTAGTTTACACGTCTCTAGTTAGATTTTGCTGTCAGTACCTGGCAGATAGCTTTTTATTCTTCACCCAAAAAAACTTCCTCTCACAGAGTGCCCCCCTGGGTGGAGAGCCACATTACCCCTGTCAGTAGAATTGCATTATGTGGAAACCCCAGATTCAAGTCACTGTCACTGCTTCTACTCTAATATATTTTTTAACCTTCTAAGCTAAATTAATCAACCAAATTTTCCAATCCTTCTTGAGAAAAAAAAGTTGCCATCATCATTTCAAACTATAATTCTCTCATTACTAGTTATTTGTTTTGGAATGCAACAATCAATATGACCTGTTTTGAATTATTAACAATATTTCCCCTTGCTCTGATAAATCAGTCTCATTCCCTGCTGTTGACAGGAGAGACTTCCCCCAGCCCATCAATGATAGGGCTTCCAGTAGATATAACCCATGCTATGGTAATCACATGCTAATCACACTTAACACCAGCACAGGGTCCTATACTCTAGATTAATGCATCCGTGGTATATTCACGTTTCCATTAGCATAAATCAGGTTCACCCTGCCTTTGTAATTAGTGTTTTCATGAGAATGATAATAAGATATGGTGATTAGGTCAGGGTACTAGAATGGAAATGACTTGTCAGCTAAGTCGGGCCTCAAACAGCCCCGCACATGATGGACCATCAATATGTGCTTCCTCCAGAAGCAATTAATGATGTTGAAAGGTAATTGAAAGTGGATGGATGGATGTGGAAAGCAAAAGTAGACTATTAATCAAATTTTTTGCAAGATATTGCTTTAGCAGGTTTCTATCTTTTTGATGTGAATCCTTTTTTCTTTATCTTTTTGAATTTCTTCACACAAATGTCACATATATATATATAGATATATATAGATATATATATATATCTATATATATATAGATATATATATAGATATATATATTTTGTAATTAATAATAATATTACCCTTATGTTATGTCAAGTAAGATTTTATGTCCAAATTTAGAAAAAAAAAAGATGAGACAGAAAACAGCAAAAGGACATTAAATCCTTCTCTTCGAGGTGAAAACAAAACTCAACAAAAAACTAATTTAGGCCCTGGGAGATTTATTATAGCAGTGTTGACCCTCATCTTATCCCTTTTTGCACAATCCCCCCTTAAAGTCAATCACACTGCATCTTTTTGGGCAGTGTTGGAGAAGGTTTGCGGTTGCCCTTTCTTCACCTCTATTAGGTGCACCGTCAACCTCTCCAGCCCTTGTGTTCTGCAATCAACATACAATAAAAACCTCTACATCCTCCCAGCAGTCAATGTCTCACCTTTCGAAGCAGAAGCTGTGAGTATAGGAGGGCAAGTAGTTGTGTGATACAAGGATATACATGGTGAGAATACAGTGCAGTGAGAGTTTTATAAAAACATGAGCAAGAATTTTGTATTAGTTTGGTTTGATTAATAATGTGTTTCAGTTGTTCCTTTTCAGAATTAAAGAAAACAATGTCACTGAATTTAAACAGAAATACAGGTGGATGCACAAATTAAAATTTTTAGCAGTTATTATGTTTTGTCCAATCTCCACAAAATGATGCTTGAATAAACATCCTGTCCGATAGCTGAGTAGGTGTCCTTTAATAAGGTGCGTGTTGACCACATGCATTTTATAATTCTTACTAGATGTTTGTCCACTGTTTTAATCAAAAAGATGCAATTTTACTTGCTTGGTGTTTAGTGTAGAATGTGACTTTTTAGCTGACTTTCTAAACTTCAAGTATGGGTTACACTATTACTTTGGGAAGGTTATTCCAGAAGACTATTGTTTGCTCTATCCATTGCTGAAAACATTTTATCTTTTGCTTTCAATCGTTTTCTTCTTAGAACACCATTTAACACTGATTGATTGCTTTGAATGAAAGAAAATCGGTAACAATGATGGGAACAATCCAGAAACCACTAGAAGACGTTAGAACATCAGGGTCAATATGGAACGCAAAGTGAGTTCTATGTCACCATTGACATAGCGGGGGGCAGATTCAAAAACAAGTCTCTGCTCCAAAATCAGTATCATCAAATTTGACTGAAATTTGCATCGGCCCACATGAAGATAACAAATATCATCTGGAGAAAAGGTTCATGGCTGATTGATACAATGATTGAACCACTAGGCCACAATGACCTCAAGTAGGTTTTTAGTGTAGAGTACCAACAAGTATGCTTTATATCTGCTTTTCTGCCTCTGCATTGCACAAAACCGTTTGACTGAATTAGGAAGAATCAGGACAACCTCAAAAGTCTTCAGCTTTGAAATTATGACATTTGAAACCTGGACAAAATTAGTATCTATAGCAAGACATTGACTAAAGACATTAGTTTTAAACCATATTGAACTCAATTAAAAATTAATGTATTATGCTCAAACAATAGGTCTGCACCAGAAATTCAGCCATTTACAATAAACTTTACCAGGTTCCACCTAATAGTAGACAAATATTTCAACATAATTATTCATAAGCTTTCTAATGAGGACAAAAAACAAATATGGCCTTGATGTGCAACTTTTGGAGTAACATTTAACTACATTTTAGCGGTGCAGGGATATGTTTGAGTCAATGAAAACAAAATCACCAGATATAGTCGTTAAAAGCTATTGAAGTCATTTGTACCATGAACAGAAGAGAATTATAATGATAACATTCCTATGAAGAATGTAAAAAACAAAACATAAAAAAGAGGGCAGTAATTACTGCCCTGTGATGGGGTTTAGTCTTTGTGAGTTTTGTGTCTCTTGGGATATCCAACCTCTCCTGGCACCCACTGACACCGAGCATTCCTCTCAGACCGGTGACCCTGCATGACAGACAGCAACCTCCATGCCTGTAACCAACAAATGAGTTCGACTGGAACAATACAGGAGCTGAAAGGTAAGGGTTATGAGCAAGAATAGTAAACTCAAAAGGCTGGACAAAAAAGTAACCCGTTGGAGGTGTAGACTGATTTTGGTGTGTTTGAATGAATTCCTCTTTCCACCTGACATTTCTGATCCACGGTAAATGATAGAAACTGACAGTTTAGTCTTCAACATTAGGAATTTTCCTTTCCAACTTTGTTTCCGTATAGGTACTAGAACCACTGTTTGAAGTGTTTTGTGACAACCTTTAGCTGTAGGCATGGATCAGTATGAGATTCTCACAGATTGGCAACCTTCAATAAAAATACCATGCCTTCCCAATAACATGGTATCAATCGTAAGTACAAAGATGCATAACATGATGTCATTGATTTAATTACTAGTTTATTTAGAATGAAATGTGTTTGTAGTTTCAAATGCCTATCCATTTTAATTTTATTGCTTTTTATAAAGTAACAAAAGCTGATGTTACTTGTATTTGTCAAGCTTGCATCCAGCAGCACACATCTGGACGACTGCGTTTTAAAAGAATAACTTGATTAGACTGATTGGTGGTGCTACTACAGTTTCCACACATTGTTTGCGGTCATGTTTTCTATGTGTCTGAGATGCTTTAAACTGTCAAATTTGTCCTTCTTAAAGGTTAGAGACGGGGTAACGCTGTCCTTTCAGCCAGCTGTCCTGCAAAGTGCAGCAACAGGTGTGAGGAGGAGCTGTCGTACACGCTGGCACCTCATTTTAAGGATTTTAAGCCACAAAACCTTGGGACCTTAATAGCAATAACAGGTATTTTCAGTCGTTTTTTTTCTCTTTGTTGAGGTTAAACTGGGGGGTTTTGAATTTCACCAATGACACAAATACCAACAAAACCATTCATTTCATCCCCAGGTTGCACATCAAATAGATAACCAACAGTGCATCTCCTGTCAAGGCAGAGAAAAAGCAGTTTGAATAATTTGTGGAGTGTGTTTTTAAGTTATTCCAGCTCCCTTCAGCTCAGCAGCGGCTGACCCTTCTCCCCTTCTGTCTGCTAAGAGGCCTACGGGGAGGAATCAGACCAAATTACCTTTATTGATCCAGAGAGACAGGTGAATACCAAACAGGCCTCTTTCGCTTTCTCTCATCTTATCTTTCATCTTTTCATTCTCCTCTCTGGCTGCAGAAGCTGAGAATATAAAAAAAAAGACAACAGGAGATTCTTTTTTTTTTTTTTTTATGAGAAAGGGACTATTCTAACCATCAGCCTGTGCAGTAATTTACTGTTTACATTTAGGTTGCTGTGATTAAACCTGCCTCCTTGTTGCTCATCTTTCACCATAAGTGACAGGAAAAAGAAGCAAGACCGACTGCTTTTCTGCCTCCCATCCACAGACGCCCTTTTGGCCCAGCATACAAATCACTGTGGCGGTGGAAAAGATACTCCATTAGGTCCAACTCTGAGTTAAATCAATGCGTGACTTATCAAATGAAATAGGGGATTATGAGGTAATCACCTGACAAACGTTGCTGAAATTGTAATTATCTCCATCTCAGGGAGAAAAGACCAAACTAACTATTTAAGTGGAGGGTAAGATGGTGAGGTATAAGAGAAACACATCGGCTTTTTCTTTTTCATTCAGGAGTGGGAGATGGGATGTCTGAGTTCACTCCAAAAACAAAATATTTACCTCATATTCTATTTTTGCATTAATAAAAAAAAACATTTCGGAACTTTGCTGTTGTCCTGATTAAAGATGTCAGTGATACCTTTATTTGTTTGTAAAAGAAAACTGTGGCTGATTGATAATTAGCACAAACAGATAAATTCAAAAGAATTTATCTTTTAAATTTTGAAGTAAAAATATTAATAAAAAAAACTATTTAGCTGTAATGTTTTTACTTTATAAATTCTAAAATCTTTTAGAATATATTCGATTACATTCAGTTACATTTTTTGTCATTGTAATTTATTGTATTTTTTGAGTATTTATTTTCTAAACTCTAAAGTTTAAAAAAATTTTCGTGATAAAGGCAAATTTATGTTTAAAAATTAAAACAGAATGAAAAACTCTACTGTGGTGATTTAATATCTGACTTAAAATTCATTTAAACGTGCAGGAAAGTGAGAATGTAAATGGTAAGTGTTTTTCATTTATCATTATAAGTAAAACATATATTGTAAGTTATTTTTAGGGCTACAAGTACAAGTTTATGGTATGAAAATAAAAACAAGCAAAAAAAAAATACTCATTTGTTTATAGAATTTCAACAGCGTTACAAATTCTTTCTTAAGTACAACATCGCCTCCAGGTGGAAATACAACGCTATTACAAGGCAGGAAACATCTTTCACCTTTGTGCTATTTTGCGCCATCTGTTGGTAAGATATTTTTATTAAAAATGTAAAAACATTTAGGGGAAACTCAAAGGACACACTTAAAGGTGTATTCTGTGAAGAGCAGGAGAAAATGTCACTTGGCTTTCTAGTTCTCTATGATATGTTCATAACTTAGGATATTATTTTAAAACTTTAAATTTCTCCAAAACCTTGTCCCTTACTTGGCTGCTGTGTTCTTTGGTCTTCATTATGCTGCTTATTCACTAATGCTCACCAGTGAACCCCTATGGCCTACAAAGAACTATTGGATTCATACTAAGTTCAAGTTAAAACCCAATGGACCTAGATTTAATAATAAGGTGACTTTGAAGGCATCTGATTTCATTGGATTGTTTTAGGGGTATCAGAGTAAACACCTTTCTATACATGCACACTTTTCAGATACTTACTTTTTGACAGTTGCGTCATTTTCCTTTCACTTCCTTTACTTTTGTGTTGGCCTGTTACATAATATCCAAACAAATGGCTACATTTGTGAATGTAACATGAAAAAAATCAAATAATTTAAAAAAAAAAAGTACATTGGTTGACTGATGATGTGGGCCATGTTCTTAAACTGACACACAAATCCTTTAAAGCACCAAAAAGTTCAAGACTAAAATGATGGAGGTGCGCTTTCTTTTCAAACACACACATTGGCACAACGTATTTCCTTTAAAATAGTTTATTGTTTAAAATCCCCATTAGCTAGGATTGAAAACACACATCATAGAATATCAATAATCCAAATATTTGACATATTTTGCACACATATCAACAGTTGATTACAAGATGTTGATAAATATATAATACAGTTACTAACAATTTTAAATTGCTCACTATAAACTAAAATATCAACATTACAACACAAACCTGAGCAAAAGTAGCACAGCGACACCACCCTCTTACTCATAACTGAATTCTAATTGCAAACAGCAATCAAACAAAGAAGATGTTACTCTACCAGCATGTTCTCTCCATTCCCCGTGTTTAACTTGAAGTGTGACTGTGGGAAGCAGAGCTTAATAGATTCATCCTCAGCTTGGCCGAGTCGCACTTTGTCACCTTGCTGGTGTCTGTGATCACACCACAACCTGTAGTTAAACTTCACAGGAGAATGCCAGCAGTTGTACTCTGCATGCTGCAGACTGAGAATAATTACAAGATGGCACAACACTGTGTAGGAATTCATTTTCTTGTCTTGCTATGAGAGTAAGTTTGTAATAATGTTGTATATACAATATAATTTATTTATTGGTTCTTTAGAACAGTATATTGAACAGGCATATGAATACCATAATATGGCTTTAATTTAAAATTTCTGATAATTATTAAGTCGCTAAGTAATGTATTTTAATAAATTGAGTAAAGGAGTAGGTCTACATAAGTGTGCTCTTCTTCATACTTCTTTTGAAACAAAAAAGTAGTGGTAATCTAACTATTTTGTTCTTGGTTATGTATGCACATGGTTTCTTTTGTCTTACTGACAAAAAACCTGTTTCCTTGTTCTTTAAGACTTGTTTGAAATATAAGAGTAAATGAAACAGAAATGAAATGTTCAAAAATAAAAGAAGTATGTTTAGTATTTAACAAAGAAACTCACACAGTAGTGTTGAAGTAATATCCACTCCTTTGTATTAATAAAAATGTTCTCCACTCATTGTTATGGCTTTATTTGAAGGTGTGTGTGTGTGAGGGTGTGTGTGTGTGTGGGGGGGGGGGGGGGGGGGTAGAAAAAAATAAAACTATATATATTTTTTGTTTTTTTCCATAAAGTTGGAACTTTTTAAAAAAAAAAAAAAGTCTAA
>CAEGAE010057413.1:0-13255 GCA_903067095.1 Girardinus metallicus
ATATATATATATATATTTTTTATTTTTTTTTTTTTTTATTTATAGAATTTGAACCATATCTTACCCGTCTCCTGGGACTTCTCTTAGCTTTAGCCCGAGTGCCTGGAGCTGATTGGAGAAGCTGACATACTCTGCCCCTTCGTCGTTATCCTGAGGGCGGTTCTTCCGATCTTTTGCAATGGCACGGCGAGCTGCTCGTTCATCCCTCTTGCGCTCCAGTTCACCCTTTTTATTGCTCCTCACAGGTTTCGCTGTCTGTTTCCGAGACATACTTGCGCTAATCGTTTCTTCGTGCCCGGAGCACCAAATAACGTCCTGCTTTGGCAACTAGATGGCACTTCATTAAATAATTCCAGTCTTGTGCAACCTAAAAATACAGAAAGACAGGTAGGGAAATGAAACTGATAAGTGATATATGTTGCTACAAAGCAAGAATACATATTATATATTTCTATTGAAATAATACAATGTGGAGGTGTAAAAATGGTATGTAAGCTTTTACCAAAGATCTCACACTTAATTTTCCTATTGTTCTTTTTCTTTCTACTGAAAGAAAAATAAAGAGTGTCGAAAAGATGTATTCAGTCTGACGTGCAAAATAAAATATGTAGAAATTACTTTAATAGGCACCAGCTGGTATGACATTATATTACCAAGATAACCTTGAGTAAAAATGCAAGGCGCCATGGTATTTATGCAAAACTATTTAACCTGAGCTAATTAATATGGATTAAAAAAACAACGGAAACTCAATAAACATTTCTACTGCAACTAAGGCATAAATTGTTAAAGTTGTAACAATGTTATCTAAAATATGTATTCATAGAGATTTTCGAACATAGATACAAGCAAAACACAGAACTGACACCCGTAATATAAAGTCCAACTTATTCAAATCCCATATAGGTTGAAACTGATAAATAATCTGAGCCTATCTGTAAAACTACTTTGAAAATGGTTTGTTTAGGACACCTACAGATTTAAACTGTAAACAAAAATAATCATAGTATTAATTTTCTGTTTATAAAAATATATTTTTAATGTAGGCGTTTCCTTTGTAAATCAGAAAAATGAAATAATTCCAACCTGATACTGTTCTTAAAGAGCCTCGTTTAATTACTCATGTAACTGTAGTTTTCTTTTTTAAAATACTTTTTGTTTTTTATGATAAGATAGTTATACTAATAACATGCAGTCCAACTAAATTACCACTTTTGTTTAATGTAAGAATCTTTAAGAAATTTGAGGGAGGAAAGAGCTTTGTCGTAAGGTTGTTCCAAATGAGACACAATAAGAAATAAATGGCATTTAAACAGAAGCCAAAATATGAATTAACTTTTAAAATAAAAAATTTCAGTACTACGATAGCATTCTGACTGTATAGTTTCCTTGTTCTGTTACAGAACAAGGTAATTATACGTTATCGTTAAAAACCGATAACGTATAATTAGATGGTGAAAGAAGAGGTGTTTTATGATATACTTTTTCACTTAATATGGCTTTAAATTTGTTGTCTGCGTGGCTTCTTTCCTTTTTTTAGGCAAAGGCCTATTACTTTAGTTTTTTATTAATAAATAAAAGCTAAAGTAACAGCCCGGTTACTTCATTTTTATATGCATAAAACTGCTCGACAGAATTCAAATTAATATGTAAAACGCACAAACAACTCAAAGAACTCGTGTGTTAGCTGTTGTCAAATAGTTAAACGGAACTTAATTTTTACTGTTAGCTAAAATGACAACTAGCCGAAGCTAAATGGAGAAAATAACCGATGCATTACATCCAGTTTTAACTACCCGCTTTCAACACTCCGTCTACCGAGTCGCAATATATCTGAACTCAAAGACTCTTACCTGACATATGCGGAAAATTATGAGTTTTCTCTACATTTATGCATGTTTTGGTTCAGACAAAAACATTTCGCGTCTACGTATTTGTTTACAACCGAAGTTCCGCTTACGTATTTGTACGTACGTTACTACGTACGGAAGCCATAAGGGGCCAAAGACGAATTAAAACCGCTCCACACTGTCGAAACAGTCATAAAAATATGTCTGTCTGTCTCCCCGTCCGTCCATCCATCCATCCATCCATCCATCTATCTATCTATCTATCTATCTATCTATCTATCTATCTATCTATCTATCTATCTATCTATCTATCTATCTATCTATCTGTCTCTCTGTCTGTCTGTCTGTCTGTCTGTCTGTCTGTCCGTCCGTCCGTCCGTCCGTCCGTCCGTCCGTAACAAACAACTGTGGCTCAATACAAAGTAAGAGTCTCTCCATCTTGCCTCTGAATAACATCCACCTTCTGCCAATCTTGTAGATCCAGTCACCCTCAACTCTTCGTGATGATACCACACAGTTGGTGAACATGACGTGGGGGTGGAAACTGCACCACAGAGTGAGGACAATTTTATTCCCAGCGATTTATATTTTGATCAAACCAAAAATATAAAGGATTGTACTTCTCTTTGTTATGTATTTGTTTTGTGCATTTACCCCAACCAGCTGTGCAGGTTTGGATTAAATCTAGTGAGTTGTTGGCTTTGTCTTGGCAGATGTACACTGGCCTGAAGGTTACATTTGTGCATGTGCAGCACTCTCACCAGAGAGGAACAGCCAGCCAAGGGTGACTGAAAGACAGAATTTTATCTGAGTGCAGACATACTCACCATGTGTTTCGTTCATGTGCGCATAGATAAGTACTGCTATTCTACTTTAGTTTAGAATAGTTACAGTGCTTGACAAATTACTGATACCCATTGACACACTTTTTTCACTTTTTTTGTTGCAACCACAAACATTTATGCATTTTATTTATATTTTATGTAAATGACAAACAATAAGGAAGAAAAATAAGTACATTTTATTTATATAGCACCTTTCACAGGTCAGAAAACCTCAACGTTTTTTAGGGGGGGGGGCAAGGTGGCGTGACAGCGGTAGAAGTTTGCCCTGCAATTGGCGGGTTGCTGGTTTGTGCAACCCAGCCCCACCCTTTGTTGTTGTGTCCTTAAGTTCCGTTTAACTATTTGACAACACCCGAGTTCTTTGAGTAGTTTGTGAATTTTACATGTTAATTTGAATCCTGCCGAGCAGTTTTATGCATATAAAAATGAAGTAACCGGGCTGTTAGTTTGGGTTTTATTTATTAATAAAAAACTAAAGTAACAACAATGAATGAAATGTATGAAAGAGAAATGGTAGATTAACAAGGGGAATAAATTCTGTCCAATTATTTTTACATCAAATCATCTTTATTAAGCACTTAGTGTTGGAAACACACCAATTTTTGCAGTTAAAAATGTGGCTAGCTGCTCAGTAAAAAAAAAATAAAATAAAACAAAACAAATAAAAAGCCTCCTTCCACCATGAAGACGATGTGGAGGTTCATCCTCAGAGCTGGTTGGTGATCTGGTGGAGCCAGAAGTCTTTAGGTTTTCTAATTCCTGATCCCTGGCTTCCTCTTTCATCTTCATTTGCTTAGACTGCAAACATATGTTGAAGATAAAAACAATAATAAAGGAGTTATAACAACAGCCTCACAACATCAAAGTCTGATTGTTATACTGAGCTTAATTAAAACCAGGCTAAGTTTATGAAGAAAACTATATTAAGTCGTAATAAACAGAACCTCCATGCAGTTAGAACATGAAGTTGAATTATTGTTGTAATAAAAATCAAAAATCAAAAGAAAATTGATAAATAACTATTTCTGAAGCCAACGTAAGTTTGTTTATATGTGTACTGCACTGCTTATAATTAAACGAAGATAATTAGCATTTTGAAGCAAACTTACCACCAGCTACCAACACGTTTCCCTTCGGGCTCCTTTTTATTCTTTTACTATTTAACAAAATAGTAAAAGATTATTAAGTCACCTAAAATAGCCTAAGGCATACACTTTAAAACATACTGAAATTTCAGTATATTTAATAGTTTATTATTAATGTAAGCTTTCAGTGAATTTTGAAACAATCTATTTTGAGCATATATTTTAAAATATACACAAAATATCTTTAAAAGCATATTGTTTCATTGGTACACTTGAGCAAATACATATTTTGTTCACTTAAAGTATATTTTATTTAATATATCTCTTAAAAGTGTATTATGGTACAATTATATTTGTTATAATGTCAAAATTGGTACAAGCATGTTGTTAGTATACTTCATAAATGTACATACGCAAATGTTTGAAATATACTATATTTTTTTCACTAGGAAAGATAGTCTGTATTGCATAGGTGAAGTACCCTTCCACCAAAACACAACCACTTTATTATAAGCCTTCCTGAATATATATTGTGCATGTATAAAATCGCGCTGATTGGGAGCCAAAAGTGGCTCTAGCCCCCAAAATCTCCTGTATCCGGCCCTGCACAGGCCTGTAGAGACAGCTTGCGGTTCCACCTCTCCTCTCCTTTTCTCTCCTCTCTTCTCTTCACTTCTCAGCTCCCCTCCCTCTAACCGCCCACTGTACACACCATCGCGCACACACGCACACGCACAGGCAGTGGAAGTGGGTGCTCGTGTAGCTGCTGGAAGCCAGGATGGGATAATCATGCGCGTCTGGCTCCGGGCGTTGATGCAGTTGCCGATGCTGGATAGGGACTGGCCTCGGGGCGCGGGGTGGGTCTAGGTGCAGGCCACGGTGCTGCTTGGACCGCGTCTAGATGTTTATCAGGCCAATCCGAGGAAGACTGTAGGGCGATGGCCGCGAGAGGTGTTGGTGCTGCAGCTCTTTGAAACGTTCTCTCCTGATGGAGGACGGGATTCACCGGCACTGAAGCGCAGAGCTGGGTCTGGAGGAACTTGGGGGGGAAAAGGGAGAGAGGGCACCGAGGCATCCCCCTCTTAGAGGATTCAAAATTAAAAAAAAAAAGAGAGACGCATTTCATAATTTTTCTTCGAGCGATGTTAATTTGAACGTTGGAATAGAGGTGGACGGGGAGGGGGAGAAACGGAGCTAGAGCAGTGGATTCCTTTCGAATCGGCAATTAAGGAGCGGACAGCCTCTGTGGAGCCGCATCCGTCCATCCGTCCGACCGACCGACCGGGGTGGTGGTGGTGGTGGTGGTGGTGGTGGGGGACCTTACTTACTTGGATGGAGAGAGGGTGCAGTGAAGGCTGAGAGAGAACGGCTCGCCGTGTGTAGGAGGAGGAGGAGACGGAGGGAAAACCGGGCAGTTTGAAGGGACGGGGAGCCAGGAGCGGCGCGGCGGCTCCATGAGCGGCTCCTGCCGGGAGAGAGCGCCCACAGCCCAGCCGGAGCGTCTCCACTGCCGCGGGTAGAAGCCCGGGCTCCAAGACGGCGGTCAGTTTTGGAAGTTTTGATGCATATGATCACAACCACCATGATTTTTATGATTCTTGGTGCTTCAGTTGTAATGGTAAGACATTCTCACCTCCCTCAGATGCAATGTGATTTCTTTTTTTTTTCTTCTTCTTCTCATTTCCACACAGAGGCTATATGTGATGCCAAAGGTTTTTTATATATTTTTTTTAACTTACATAAATATGATACATTTTTGAGACACCCTATCAGTGTGGCATGTGGAAGTAGGTAAGCCTAGCTATAATTAGCCTACCTGCTGTCATAAATAAATCAGTCGGTTTTCAAGCAACAGTCTCCCTCTCTTAGAAACGAGTGAGAGAGAGAGAGAGAGAAAAAAAAAATCTGCCATTTTCCTCCTTCTGGTTGTAATTCCTATTCTTTCTGAAAACCCTCCGCTGTGTGTGCTGATAGTGTAGCACCGTTGCTCGACATGTCCCAGCTGACTGGCATGGTTCTTTGCAGGCGATAGCCTGTTTAATGGACATGAACGCACTACTGGATCGCTTTCACAACTACATCCTACCGCATCTACGAGGGGAGGACCGCGTCTGTCACTGCAACTGTGGAAGGTAAATACCAGCGTCCTCCACAATATGTGGCATAAAAATGCTGTGCTGTGTTCTTCTCTGTCTTCCCTTTATCTCCCCCGGCACACCACCACCACCATCAACACCACCACCACCACCACCATCACCACCACCACCCGTCAATTCTTAATTGCCGAAGAGGCCTGGAAGATTTGAAGCGGTGAAACCCCGCAAAGCCACCCTGATAGGCTGCCGTCCTATTCGCGCTCTTATAGCCGCTGTTTCCGCTGTGGTCGTGATATTTTTCTTACATAAAGCCCGATCTTTTTTTTATTTTATTTTTTATTTTCTTATACCGTATATAGCGGCTGACTGTAAGGCTTTGCTGCATGCAGGAAGGCGTGCGTGTGTGTGCGTGTGTGTGTGTGTGTGTGTGCAGGTCCCATAAATAGGTAATGAACTATGAGCGACAGTAGGCCGTTTAAAACAATCTGAGCATCAGATGCGTTGTGCGGTATAACAGCTCTCACATTCACCCTGCCACCGACAATATAAGATATGCCAGACGAATTATCGACCACAGTTCAAACCAGATATTTGCATTCACTGTTTAACGTTTTTTTTTTCCTGTCATTAATTCAGAAAAAAAAAAACAATTTCCTGTGTTGAATACCAATTTCTAAATCATTTGCTAAATTACAGCAATTATTGTCATTATTTATTTATTTAATGTTTTAGAAATCAGAGGTTGACACAATAAGATCAGAATGCCTTTGCCAGATGATGATGTCATGGCTTTTTGGAAGCTTTTGAGTCAGGTGGGAGTCACACCTGTGAGCAGACCCCAACTGTTGTCCTTATTTGTGTGACATCATGAGGAAAACAAGCCAAGAAATCAGGAAGAGGGTAGTGGACCTCCACAGGTCTGGTTCATCCTTGACTTAG
This sequence comes from Girardinus metallicus, assembly GCA_903067095.1. Lineage (NCBI taxonomy): Eukaryota > Metazoa > Chordata > Actinopteri > Cyprinodontiformes > Poeciliidae > Girardinus > Girardinus metallicus. Next base: position 6,816 of record CAEGAE010057413.1, read on the forward strand.
CTTTCCACATCTTCATTTGTTCAAGAAAGAAAATAAAAACAACAACTATGGGACACTGGATCTGTGTCCCAGACACGTTTAAGTTAGGAAATATGCCCCCACCTCCCAAAAAAGCAAAAGATCCAGTGACACAAATCCTGTACCGACACAGACTGAAATCAGTCCAATCATTGAGGACGAAGCAATTACTCATTAGCAAAAAGACTCGAGCATGTAGAACTTAACTTCTGCCAGGTCAGACAAATCTAGGCCTGTTGCAATAATCAATAAATTGCGTGATAAATTTCAACAAGCTCAATAATTTCCATTTGCATGGTTTAGCTTTTTTTTTTCTTTTCTTTTCTTTCTCTTTCTACCAAAAACTGGATGACAAAAGTCTTCAGCCTGGCGCTTCTTTTTTCGTAACTAGCCCTTTTTTTGAAGGTCAGTTTTGTTTACAGAGACTTCAGAATTCATTTGTTTCTGTTGTGTTGTTTATTTATTTGAAATATTTAAAATACCATCCAGTTCCACTGCTAAATATTCATTAGAATTTAAAGTTTCTTGATCCTTGAGAATGTGTTCTTGCATTGCTATATCACTGGCATCATGTTACTTGAAAACGGTCTTAAAACAACATTATCTGTTATCTCAATAACATCTGGCACAATTTATCGTCCAGCAAAATGTGTCATTGTGACAGGCCTGTATATATATATATATGATTTTCAATACCACCAAAACTCTTATTTACACAATAAGGCAGCTGGCACTACTTCGTACTATCATCATGAGGAAAGAATGTCAAGAGGTGATATATTTCAAAACATCGGCCATTGTCACGATTTGTAGGTTTTGTTTTTTTTGTTCGCTCTTGTATTTGTCTGCTCGGGTAAATTATTTGAAAGTGGGCTATTATTATACATTCTATATTTCTGTGTTATTCAGTTCCTTTGTTTTGAATTAGTTTTCTTAGTTATTTACTGTGTTTTGTTCTCTGTGCATTTTGGTTTAGACTGCTGTGTTGACATTAGTCTTTAGCTCTCGGTTGGTGAAACCCTCTGCACATCCTGTTTGCTTCCCTCTGTATTTTTCCCCGTTTTTAGTTGTCACCTGCCCTCACGTCCCCGCTTAGATTCTCCCATCACCTGTTCTGCATTCCTCTATTTGGCCTCACCTGGTTTCCATCACACAAACGACACCTCCAGTCGACTTTGTTTAATTTATTGCAAATCATGTTTCACAGGTTGTTGTCATGCTATGTCTGCTAGCTCCTTGTTTTTTACTTTCTCTAGAGATCCTGTCTGTCTTAGAGTCTGTTTTAACCAAACTGTTATTGACTTGGTTACTAAGTGACTTCAGGACAAGAAAGTTTTAGGTTAGTTATCATAAACCCTTATCTCAGTCCCATAGAAATGTTGTAGTCATTTAGTCAGAAAGGATCAAGATTTCAGCAAACTATTGTAGCAAACCTATAGAGCAATAAACTAAATATTCTGCTTTTAATTTAAATATTTACTTTGGAAAAGTAAATCGTTAGTTTGAAAATTCAATGTTTAGTTTCCAATTTAAATATTTCATTTGGAACTATATATTTAGCTGGGAAAATAAATATTTAGCTTCCTAACTAGATACTTAATTTGAAAGCTAAATATTTCATTTGTAAGCTGAATATTTACATGGTGAATTAAATACTTAGTTTGCAACTCTGAAATGTATAAATATATGAATAACATGGTGCAGATCAAAGCTTTTCTCTATAACGGGCTAAATCAACCAATAACTCACTGCATAACGTTACCAACCTCTCCTAGCGTAGGTAAGGAGAGCTTCTCGCGTATTGGTGAGAAGGTTTTTCATTATCCTGGCATTTAAGCAAATAGAAATTACTTTTGTAATTCTAACTGACCTAAACCAAGAAAAAATTAGTCTGATTTTATGTTAGACAGTGAGAAAAAATATCCTTGTTGTTTTAAACAGTCTGTAAATACCTGGTTGTATTATTAATATACTAAAATGGGTTTAGCTAACATTAATGGACTTTCCCTGAACAATTTCTAAGCAAAGAGAAAAAAAAAAAAAGACTTCAGGGCATGTTCCGCACCAGCACATGACGTTAATATTGGTTAAAAACTTTAAAGACAAAATCCAAAAAGATGGAGATTTTTTTTTTTTTTTTTTCCTGACCAGTTCACGCTGGACCTCTAAGACAAGATTACCAATAAAGCCAAACAGCAGTGTGGGGGCTAATGTGTTAGGAGTTCATTGGCAACATTAAGAGTTTCCGATAGTCGGATCAGAGCAATCTTCTCCGTAAAGAATAGATGGAGTCAAGACGGACACTTATCTGAGTTACAAAAACATGATGTGTTTTATTTGGATGTCATGTTAACACAACATAATTATGAAGCGTAAGCAAACTGTGAATGTTTTAAAAAGAGTTGCACAGATTACAAATATGAACATTGATGCGCATTTGTGGCCAGCTTCCTTAATTCTATTGTCCATAAATACAGTTCAGTGCAACTGTTTGGCTCCAGAAGACACCTAATTAGCAAAAGCGAGTCTACCTTTGTGTAATTGAACCTCAGTATAAATCCAGCTGTCTTGAGATGGCCCGAGTGGTTTGTTAGAGAACATTAGTGAGCAAACTGCATCATAAAGGTCAAAGGAAGCAGCAGACAGCTCAGGGAGAACCTTCTGCAGAAGCCGGGTTGGTTTATGAAGCAATAAGCTTTCATCCCCTCACATAGTTCAATTCATGGAACAGAGCTATGTGAGGGGAAAGGTTTGCTGCACACCTACAGCAAACCAGGCCAGGTGAGGGGAGCTCTAATCAGGAAACTAGCCAAGATGTCTATAATCTGAAACCTGCTGGTGGCAGCATTGTGCTGTGGGGATGCCTTTTCTCATCAGGAACAGGAATGCTGTTGTGCAGCAAAAGAAAAGCTACAAATGTGCAGCCAGAACTACATCAAAGCTTAATCCATCCATTGTCATTACACCCTTGTCCCTTAATGGGGTCGGGAGATGCTGGTGCCTATCTCCAGCCACGTTCCGGGTGAGAGGTGGGTTACACCCTGGACAGGTCACCAGTCTGTTAACTTGACAGTCATGTTTTTGGACTGTGGGAGGAAGCCGGAGAGAACATGCAAACTCCACGCAGAAAGACCCTGGGCTGGAAATCGAACCCAGAACCTTCTTGCTGCAAGGCAACAGCGCTACCAACTGCGCCACTGTGCGGCCCCAAAGCTAGAATGACCTAGTTAAAGTCCAGACCTTTATCCAAATGAGAATCTATGGAAAATACCTTTAACAGTAGTAATAAATTATATTTAATAATATTAGTTCTAATAAAAATAAATTACTAAATAAATTATAAATTAATACTAATATTTAATTTCTCTTTGGGGTCAATAAAGTGCTTTGGAATTTAATTGAAAGGCTCTCCATTCATCTTTTTGGGGTTGGACTGAATACTAATGCACACTACCATCTTTAGACTTTTTGTTTGTATACATGTTTGACATGTACACAAGTACATGTACTGTATATATGTACTTGTAAACAGTACATGTATTATTTTCTTGTCACTGTTTTTTGGGCCGTCATAAAGTTCAAAGAAACAGTTTTTGGTCATAATGCGACATGTGAAAAGTGAGAGAGGTAGGAATACTTTTGCAAGGCAATGGAAATCTAAATTTATGAAAATGGCTTGAGAGTAATGATAATTCATAATTGACTTTGCATTCAAAGTGCCCTGCCCACTGCTGGTAACGAGCTCTGAGAATCAGAGGTGAACAGAGTACTCAACAATTGTAAGGGTAGCGATACTTCAAATGATTTTTATTCAAGTAAAATCAAAAAGTAATCGTCCAAGAAATGACTCAGTATTTGGTAAAATGGCTACTCAAATACTGAGAAACTGATCAAACGTTACTCAAGTAAATGTACCAGAATAAATACTTCCCAACTCTGCTGAAGACGTATAAAAATCAACCATGTTCCTGGACAGCAGGCTCAGTCAAACCTAAGTAAGAGTCAAACCTCTTAGTGCTCAGGTTACTGTAACCACACCTTGTCTTCCACTGATCCTGAAACCCCCCTGAACCAGAGCCAGTCGGCCGCTCTCACTTAAACAGCAGAAACCTTCGATACGTGAGTGGGGAGGAGGAAGAGAAAGGGAAGCTCTGCCTGCCTGCCTGCCCTTCTGTCCATGAGACGTGGAGGTGCCAGGACGGCCGACGGCGTTCACCTTAGTGCCGTCGAGGACACAGCTTTATGTGTCAGCTCGTTTGGCTTTGTCCGTATTCTGATTTGGACGCCGTACGGATGAACCCTTTCGGGTAGATTGGAGCTTGAAGAGCAGCAGCTGCCTTTGTGGCTGGAACAATGAAGTGGGTGGAGATTTAATCCACCCACTTCATTCAAGAATTAAGAATTAAGTGTATATATATATATATATATATATATGTATATATATATATATATATATATATATATATATATATAATATGATTAAATTAATATTTCTGAATCACTTCACAAATATATTGAGCATGTAGGTATGTCTGAAAACATGTTGTGGACCAAATTTGCCTGGGGGAAATTTATAGCTTAAGCTAGAATGAGTTGGAGGAGGGGAGAAATAAAACTGTGTCACTGACTTGTCAACCTGTCCATACATACCACAGGGAACTGATAAACTCACTTTAGTATTCACACTCTTCTGTATGAATGAAACATTTAAAGCCACAACACATTTTCACATGCTGCTGATTTTCCTGTTGATCCTGGCCTGGCCACATGTTGAGAGATCCAGTACCCTTGCTGCTGTGCACAAGCTCTTTTGCCATGATGCCAGTGTATTGTGTGATGGTGAGCCAGCTCTGAGCACCTGAGCCAGAAGTTAAAGACTTGATGGCATTGTTTAGACAGCTGCTGCAGCTGAGCCATTTTGCAGATGTGCTTTGCAAGGCTGGCCAAGTTGATTTCAACAGGCTAAGATTCTACTCACGGAGTCAGGGGGTTTGAATTAAATGAATTCTTATAGGGTTTGCATCGTTTCATTTTCCGAACATGGATACATTTGAACATGTCGGAAGGTAACCCTCCATCCCAGTCTCAAATCACTGACAGACTGAGACAGATTTTGTTCAATAATATCCCCGTTTTTAGCATCAACTCAGACTAGTTCCCCAGATCCCTCTGCTGAAAGAGATCCACATTATGATGCTGCTACCACTATGTTTTTCTGGAAGGTGTTCTTGTCGTGATGAGATGTGTTGATTTTGTGTCAGACTGAAAAGTTCCGTTTTGGCCGCAGTTACCTCCTTATTGTGGTTGTATGGAAAGACAGTCCAGTCTCTGCTCGTTAACTCTGCAGCCCCTTCAGGGTTTCTTTTGGTCTCTCTGCTGCCTCTGTGATTAATACCCTCCTTGCCTGGTCTGTAAGTTTTGGTGGGCCTGCCTTTTTTTTTTTGACAGGTTTGTTGTCGTACCATGTTCTTTCTGTTTGATGAGAATGGATTTGATGATGCTCCAGTGAATCATCAGAGATCTAGATTTTTTTATGCATCCCAACCCTGATTTGTATTCCTGAACAATTTTGTCCTGTTCTGATTTGTAGTTCTCCTTGGTGTTGTTTGGTTAGTGCAATGCTGCAGCCTCTGGGTTTGTATATGCTGACAGATAATGTGATTCCTAGATTGCACATAGATGGACTTTGTTTACTAAGCATGTGACTAATCAAGGTAATTGGTTGGACCTGAACTTTTTAGAGGCTTTATAACAAAGTTTGTTTTATTCTGACGAAGAAAAAGTGCTAATAACCAAAGACCAATGTAATAAGAAAAATCCTTATTGACAGTTCTGATTTTGTTTAAAAATCCTGCTTGTATCAGAATACTAGATTGCTGAGAATTTAAAAAGAAAGGGTTCATCCTTTAGGAGGTGTCTATTTACTATGTAATTTACTGAGTTATATACATAAAAGTAATGTCTCTCCAAAATAATACCTTTTTGTTCCATCTTTTTTGTTTGTTTTCTTTGTTGTTGTTTTTGTAAATAGAATGAGAAGGAATTTTTTGTATCTGATCACAGACTGAAATTGTGCTTTTGTAATCTTCTCAATACCTCAAAAATAAAAAAAAATCCTGCTTGTATCATTTTATTTATCCAAATGCTTTCAATGTGGATGTTAAATATTTGTTTATATAGTAGTAGTAATATTTAAATTATAACAATAGTAATCCATTAATTTATTTTCTACGAATGCTTGTCCTAGAGATGTCTTAATGGCATTATTATTAATAACTATAATAATAATGGTAAATGGACTGAACTTGTATAGCGCTTTTTCCGATCATTTCTGACCACTCAAAGCGCTTTACACTATAGTCATTCACCCATTCGCTCACACAAACGCTCACACATTCATACACCGATATGCAGATCGGTAG
>CAEGAE010057422.1:0-35067 GCA_903067095.1 Girardinus metallicus
TCTTACTCTAAAGCTACTCAGCAGTATGACGTGTGTTTCAGCTCAGACACACTGAAGAGTGACGTAGTGGTTTTCCCCGCACCGTTTCCACCTGTGGATGCTGAACTGATCAGTATTAATGGGAGTGATACTTTTACCAGAACTCAGACTTTACCAAACAAAGATAAGGTAAGATTTGACCCGCGTTAAAATCGTCCTGTCCTGTTTGCCTTGTAATTCCATTTACTACCAAGGACAGCGTTAGGTATTACCACTGTCCTTGGTGCTGAAACCATTCCGCTTCACACTCCTCAGTTTTGAAATGACTGATTTCTACAACAAATTAAAGCTCAAAACTTAAATGTTTCCTCTCAAACATATTGTTGTATATAATTTAACAACCCAAACAAAATAAGCTAGAGAAAAAATTTAATCAAAAATGTGTCTGAAAATCACTTGTATGCAGTCATATTCAATAAATTAGAACATACATCCTGATGATTCTTCTGTGTCAGATTAAAAGTATTTAAAAATAGCAACATATTAGCAGGAATTAAACATAGAAAAAGAATTGCAAAACTCTATATTAATTAATGATTCGGAATAATTGTGTTGCCCTACAAAGCCACCATTTTCATGCAGAGGTTTGCCTTTCCTAATCTTATAGGCCCTGTGTGTGTTTCTTGCTAAGCTGTGTTTTCCTATCGCATCACAGGTAGCTGTTAAGTTTGGATCTGTAGTACTGAGCTCTGGTATATCTATATTTGCAATTCTTCACAGGGGAATTCATGCCTCTTTAACATTTGCAAGTTTTTTTTACATAGGGAATCAAACCTTTGTGTATTTTATGACAGGCCAATACAAGTTTAAGCATTACTGTAAAATAAAAGTAAAACTATACATGGCTTCATTGTTTGAAATGTAAAAAGTTTTACATATTGATATTGAGTCATTACTTGTCGAACTTCTTTTGTCTACAATTATATCTGACGGCTTTTGGGACATGTCCCTGGTTGCTACATGTCTGTGTTTCTATAGACTGAAATATTTCCAGAGTTTTCTTGCTCAAGAATGGCTCAAGCTTTGTCATACTGAATGGAGAGCATCTGTGAAAAATAGTTGGGAAGTTGTGCCATGAAATTTTATTTGGTTTATGTCTGGTCCTCAGCTGTGGGATTCTTACACATCAAGATGATTTAATCTAAACTAATGTGGCTCTTCTTGTATGTTTGGACTGTGACAGAGAAGACTTCTGTCAGTCTGAAGTCTTCTCATTTTCTTTAGCTCAATTATTTATCACTGGTGATACCTGGCCTGATCGCCATCTTACATGCTGTTGCTGTGTCCTCTACATGACTTATGACAATCTTGTAGTTTACTTCTAGCAATTGTTTTCTTCTTGTCACTCTTCCATGAAGGCCAGACATGCTTAGTGTGCAGTGATGTGTAACAATATTCCGCTTTCTTGGCTTGTCAATTTAGGTGGAAAGGCATGTCTTAGTCAGTTCTCAGTTGTGCCATTCTTATTCTTTCTATTCATGAATGATGAATTCAGCTGTACTCTGTGAGATGTTCAAAGCTTTAAAACTCTCAACAACAATTACCCTGACCCTCATGCTGTGTTGAATTTATGAGTTTCAGATTCTTCTTCATTATTATCATGAATATAATTAACATTTATTTTTGAAGCACCTAAGGTAATAATACTAATACTAATGATGCTAATAATACTACTACTAATATAAGAATAACAATAATGACACAAAACAACAAGCAAAATTCAAGGTTGACGGAACAGCCAATTAAGTTAGAAAACAAAGGCTTGCTCTCTGCAATTAAAAACCTACTTTTAAAGACGAGTCTTTAAGAGAGAACAGCAGACTTCACAGAAAAAAATTAGACTTTTCTAGACCCTCATGCCTGCAACTGAGAAAGTAGCTTCCTCTGGTCTCAACCCATGTCTTGGGAAATCCTAAAAGCTTTTGATTTAGAGATATTGATTTGCCTGGCATATGTGGTTGTAAAAGCCTTTGCAATAAGTATGTATTTATAAGTTGTTGCTTGGTTCTGAGAAGGAAGCAGACATGTATGAAACATTAAAAGTAATCAGATGAAAACATTTTCTCAGCATTTTCTTCATGTGGATAACTCAGTCTCTCTGACGAATAAAAGCACTTCTTTGGATATCTTCCAATAAAATTATTCACTACCCTGTTACATTTTGCAATGTGACAGGGCATTTTAAGGTCCTTTTAACCAAGGACATTAAGTTGAACGACTAAGTATTGCAAAATACATTCTGGCTTGAAAAATAAAAAAAGGACAGGTGAGATCTTCTAAAAATGAAATCTCAGTTCTCAGCTGGATTTGTGCAGACCTCACTGCAGTGCAGTGTAGGGACACATAATGTAACTGACAACACTTTTAGCCTGATGTGTGTGTGTGTGTTTTTTCTTTTTTGCTTAGACAAGTTATGTCATCTACTATGACATGAAAGCATATGTAATATTTCAAAAATAATTTATTTTACACTTGCACATTTCAAGTACGCAAAATCAAGTTTTATTTTTTATATATAATTTCTGCGTGAGACATAAACCAATTTGTAACATTTTTAGATACAAATGCTTTCCACATGAAGAGAATATTAAATGTGTTACAAATGTTATGGTTCTCTCATTTCACAATATGCTAACATTTGCTCTCATTGTTCTTTTTTGTTGTAGATTTATTCGTCCTTTCTCTTGCAATAATATTTTTTTCTTAAATTCTGCTTGAATCTTAAATCTGTGTTGATCATAGACCTATAATGTTCTCTACTTTCTGACTGCTACATAACACATCAATATAAATTCGAGCCTATTAAGAGAAACGTTCATACATTTTTTTTGTCATGATACACATTTTTGTGCGTTCTTAGAGACTGTAAAGTTTTGCAGGTCTTCTGTTTGATCCCCTACTGTTCCCATTCTGGTGTATTGTTTTTATTTACAGTTCTTTAGCCTACTTTATCAGAAAATCTTATAACCTTCATTCCGAGGAAAGGCTGAATCATGACATCCACTGCTCTGGCGTCTCTTTTCTCTTGCGTATCCTCCATGCTGATGAATTCCTCCCCTCCCCCCATTTGCACACTCCCTCCTGGTGAAGGGGAGCAGCTGAAGGAGCTAACAGGAAATTAACTCCATTTCTTCAGACATGCATGCTCTCAGCTGCGGAGCGCTGTAAACCTGATTTAATATATTTTCATTACTATCCTTAATGTGTTTACAAAACCCAGCTCCGTGTCAAGTCAAGTGGGCTTTAGTCCCGAAGCTGGTAGTGTATTAATTTTTACATGTATAATCATAGAATATATGATTTTGCCGGTGGTTTGGGTTCAGGTAATCCCAGGAAGGTTTGGTGGCTCAGTTTTTTGTTTTTTTTTTCTTCTCTCAATGGCTTGACAATGTTGTGACCCACTCAGACGCTATGACCTCATTTCAGGGAGTGGTTCAGGACACAAAATCTTGCAATTATCTGTCAAAGCGCCAGTCACTTATTTTTGTTTCGTTTTTGGCTGGGGAGAAGCGTGAAACCCATCTCCGTCCCCTCTCACACACGCGAAATATTGCGAGCCACGTCTATCAGGTTATGAGCGTCGCTTAAGTGGGTCAGCGAGTGTTTTAAGCACGGCAGCACGCTACAGGCGCCATCAGACTGAACTTGTGTTTGCTGCGCAGCTCTATGTCCGACACAGTCGATGCGCAATGTAGGCTGTGCGCACGCTCCGAATCCACTGGTTCCCGAAACAATGTCTGGATCTGCCTCTCTGCGTAAAGGCTTCAGCTTGTGCACTGTACGCTGCGGCTCTCTGTGTCTGAGGTAGAAAGTGGGGGAGGGGCAGGTAATTTTCCGCTACCCTTTGCAGTAGCAGTAGTGGGGAGCGTCAGTTCCGATCGAGGTATCAGCTCAGTTCGCCTCAGCTCTCCCTCCTGTTCGGCTCTGCGGCTGGGCGGGGCCGGACATAACCCAATGTCGATCACAGCTGAAGCTGTGTTTTAAAGGGCATTAGGAGGGGGAGCCTTTTTATCCATGCGGTCTTCTGGCGATGAGCTACTGAACGGTCTGATTTTACATAAAAAGATGCAACTCAGTGTCTCACTTGCACACGCTATTTAAAAGCAAAGCCATGAAAGCTCTAGAATGTGACAAAAAGCTTCTAACTTTGCCTCCCTTGATGCTGCAACATGCATTAAATTATTTATTCTACAGTACATTATGGTTGCAGGAGCTCTCAGCTAAGAGCTTCGCAGTGTGTGGACTGGTCTCCTGCAGCACAGACTTTAACTGCAAGTCATTTGCCCAGATGGGATCAACAGCTGGGCTAAATGCATCGTATAAATGTCTCCTCACCCCAAGTCTACACACGTGGGGGTCACAGGAGATCAACAAACTAGCTTTGAGATTCATCTGCCGTTCTGACGCGCACATCTCATGGACGACTTCCTGTTTTTCTCGTTGACAAGGGTGTGTCCTTTGTGTGAGAGTGAAGTTAGGTTGCCATGGAGACTGTTTCTGGGCTGTAATGATGAGCCAGTCTGTTTCCAGGGAGCTGCTTCTGGTACACCCACCCCCACTCTCATTCTCGCTTCCATCCCAGCATGTTTCATATGGATGCAAGCTGGAAGGCATGGTTACGACAAGATGCATAAGGAATAAATAAGGAGAGAGAGGAAGAGAGAGGTGCATGGTGCAGATTTGCAGCAACCTTGGCAGGATTGTTGCTTTGTGTTTTTTTTTTTTTTTTTTTTTTTTTTTTCTTTGATGTATAAACAGGAGAAAACAAATCAAACAAGGGTGAAAGAGAGTGAGATTAGTACAATTCCAGAATGGAAAAGGTTTCACAGAAACCTATTTGTTGTTTAGCCACAAATACAGCAGCACAGATTTGAGCCTTGAGCATGAAATAGTTAGAAAACCAGGGTTTGCAAGAATGAGATGGATAAAAAAAAAACACACACACATCAAATGCATGCCCGAAAGCTGAGTGAAAAAATGACAAGCTTACAATCGGTCACACATTAAAAAAAGGCACTCATTCATTCATCCCCTACTTCCACCAAGCCTTCTTTCTCAGTGGCACTGGCATATTTTTGCTCTCATTAAATCATCTTTGTCATGCTTTGCACCATGGGGTCCATCCTAACCAATCCGACAGAGATACAAAGCCAGGACATCCTGAGAGGAAAGTATCCAAAGCCTGCCTGCATTTCCTGATAGCTTTCTTTGGTGCAGCACTGAGGATTTGTTTGATTCATGCCGGAATCAGGACATGCAAAAAGTTGTTTAGCCAGTGCTTGCTCCCATGAGGAGGGATTTAGGCAGCTTTTTGTTCTCATGACCTTTATTTTTTGAAGGAAAGGTACACGTGGGATCAGAACAAACATCCCTATTGAACATCTTCAATGCATGCTTGCTTTAAAAGCCATACTGAAAAAGAATGTGGTTATAATTAGGTTTTAAATGAGCCAATTCTTCAAAAGGTATGAGAACACAACTCTTAAACTGTTTTTTTTTCAATAACATGAGTATATTCTTTTTGTTTTTGTAATACTTAGTTTGAACTTTTTTATTATTTACTCTAATTTTGTTCAAGTAAATAATTTTTTTAATTTTAATTGTGCAATATTTATCTAATGAATGCAGAACGTGGTGTATGTTATCATTGTTTGAACTGGAGACAGACATGTTATACATTTAACCGTCCCCTTGCTTTCACCTCCGCACATTGCCCTGTTTTTTTTTTTTTTTTTATCCAGCTTTGTCAGTATGGCGCTTGCCCTAGAATAGATAAAGAACTTGACCGGCCGGGGCAGAATGACGTATTCGCCTCCCTCCAACCGCCTCCCTTTCTTGCTCTCAAACACACACTCATAGATGAGATTATGCTTTAGTACTTTGGCTTAATGAAAAAAGCCTGGGTGCATGAGCAGAGGGAGAGAATCACGTGTTAAATCTTTGCACTACTGATTTCTTCCAACAGAGGGACCAATTTCACCGTCTCTCCCACCTCTTCCTCAGGCTGCCCCCCTGACTGACATAGGGATTAACTTTTCAGAGCTGTTCTCATTGACCTTTTCTTTTTACTGACTCATACCTCCTGATACACAGCTGGATTTAGACTTCCTGTGATGATGTGTTTTTGCTGCTGCAGTGATTTCATTGCAATAAAGCAATGGCAAAACAAAAATAAAGCTTTTAAGGTGAATTATCAATTTGACTTTCTACTTTTAATATTTATTCTATTATTTGGCTCGATCCTATTCATTGTGCCTATTCATTTTGCAAGTATTTTTGTTTGGAATTTACCTGCAAATTTAATAATTTTATGTGATTCGTTTCTGTTCTGTTACACAACAGAACACTTGTCAGGTGCATTCTAAACTTGGTTTTTACAACACCACTGCAGTCACACTTGCCCTGTAGACTAGATTTTGACTGTAACAGGATCAGACTCAAATCTCGGAAACAGCACTTTTCAATGAGGGGACAAGAAAATAAGAAATCCACCTATTTCTGCCATTCTCTTTAGACAGTCAAAAAAGGAAATGCATTCTTCACTTCTCTGTTCCCATCTGCTCATCAAACTCTTGGCAGAAGAAGATGGTTCCCTGGCATTTAAAATTCACAGCGAGAACTGTAAACTATCTTCCAACATTTACTCAGACAAAATCATTTTGTCCTCAGATACCATTCTATGCTGTTATGTGAGAGCACCCAGACCTACAGGCACAAATGCCCTTTACGTTTGCATGATTGCTTCTGTTAGTATGTGGTGGCTGAGGGAATGATGTAATGAGTGAAGCTTCATGATAGCCCACTCATGACCAGTTTCTTTGTAGATTTCTTTTGTACTCTGACTCACTAAAACGGGGATTCCATGGAAAAGTCTCCTAGGGGAACTAATACAAATGGTTTTTAGAGTGTCTGCTTACAGTATTAATGAGGTTGGAGAGAATGTTATTAATCTAGTGGGCACACTACATAATTGATGAAATTAGGGTTCTTTCATACTGGGGTAGATACAATGAACAAGGAGGAAGCTTCAACTTTAATCTTGGCTTTAATCCATCACAAGAATTTATTTTCAAAGCTATTGGTCGTATTTTACCCACTTTCTCAGTCTGAAAATATTCAAATGACATTAAAGACCTTTCCCTCTCAGCTGGAGCAGCAGCTGGCTCACAGTGCTACTGCTAGGCAAAGTGTAGATCTGGGAAAGTGACAAAAAGGAAAGTATCAATTTTTCTGGTCATATCAATTTAAACCAATTTAAAGCGCTTTACACCACATCCACATCCACATAGATTACATTCACAAATGCACACACAATAATACACTGACATGCATATCTGTAGACAACAAGTGCCTTGCCTAATGGCACAAAAAGTTTTGATAATTAAGAAAAGGATCAATTTAAAAAGGAGAGAGAGACAAAATGAGCCAATTATCCTCTATAACATTAGCATCTGTTGAACCGAGACAGGCATCTGTCTGCACGTAGAATAGTTTTGATGATATTATCCGCAGCACCCCTGAGTGAAAAAAATGAAATCTACGCTGAGAGGAATGCAATTAATGCTGGGACAGATGGATGCTTGTGACTCAGGCACAGGCACTAGGGAGCTGTTTAAAAGTCTGTGATGTGCATAAATTAGAGAAGAGTTGGAAGTTGTGAAAAGCGAGACACATGAAAAGGTCAGGTATAATAGACCTCTGTGTTTATTGTTTGCCAAATAAATGTCACTGGTCCTCTTTTTTTTTAATCACAGCAAAACACGGAGATTTAACTGCCCCACTGGGAAAATCTGTTAAATGTCATGGTAGATCTACATGTGGAGCCATCTGAGATATCCTTCTGCTATTAACAAGAAGGGGAAGATAATCCCTTCCTACTTAGGTGAATGATTACAACATGATAAATACAGTTAAGCCTTCAACTTTTAAATAGTAATTTGCAGAATAGGTGAACAATAGCCTGGTAAAAAACAACTCCTTGTTCTACAATTTGCATCATACAGAAGGTCTGGGCTCTCAGCTACTGTACAACAATAGCGGAGAACCCATGGACTGGGTGCATGACATGAACCCAGTCCATGGATGCATGGATTGTGTTTGCGTTTAAAATTTTACTCAATAGCTAACTTTTGCCCTAGATGTATATAATGCGCCAGATCAACGCTATGAAACTTACTGGAAATTTCCTGCACTGTAAACAACCATCTTTCACTGCAAAGAAAGAAGTGTGGAGCCACATCAGAAGGCTGTTAATGTTAATTCAGTATTTGACCAACACAGACTGAATAGCTTCATTTATTTCCTCGGCTGCCACTGCTAAAGCTACAGGCAGACTATAATTCTAAAGCAATGCAGAAAATCTGTCATCATGATGATGACTGATGAATGTCATCATTCATCATTCAGTCCTTGGCCTGGCTGGAATTTTACTGGAACAATCCAAGTCAATGGGAAAAAGTCCAGACTGACAGTGAAGCAAGATTTGAATCCATCAGAATAGCAGAGGAAGCCAATGGCCAGGCTAAGTGAAACTAGAATAGTTTAGATTATAACATGTTGACATACATGTAACTGGACACAGGGCCATTGCTAGGTATTTGGGTGTCCTGAGCACAGATGTTCTTCAGTCCCAACTTTTGATGCCTTTTAGAGGCCGTGTTCAAACACACGTTTCTGCCAAACTTGAAATTGAGCCACAATAGAACAGACCACTGGGAGGTGTCCAGTGTCACCACGGAGGAGACTGGAAAATTTTATTTTCTTTTTCTGGAGCACATTTGTTATATTTTATATCTATTAACATGCTTCATATTTAAGTATTTCATTTTTTTATTTTAGCTAAATATATTGTCTTCATGATTAATTATAGCGACCGAGCATGATTACTTTGCACATGGGTGGAGCTACGGCACTGACTGGATGTACTTTTTAATTTTAATAAGTAGCTCGTGCATGACATGAAATTTTTCTATAGAACATTTGGATTCTGTTTTAATTACGAATTTTGCCACCCAGAATTTGAGGCATTTGAGTTAAAGAAGTCATCAGCCAATCCTTTTAGCTGCATTCAAGTGAGTCACTGTTCCTTCCATCTCTGGGTGCCAAGCGTTGTCATCGCTGTGGGCAAATTTAGCGTGGGTGAAAGTGGCAAAACACCATGGAAAAGGAATAATGTGGGCGGATAGATTCTCATCTTAGCCCAGTGGCTGTGGTTTACCAAAAAGAATTGATGGTTTTACAAAGAGAAGGACAAGTGGAGCAAAAAGTACTAAACTTTGGTACATTCTATGCAAACCTTTAATTACCTATCACAGATGCAAAACAAATAACCGCTTTTACTAAGAAACTTCATTAAATGCAGCTAAGCTTTGATGTCAGCAACATACTTAAAGTATGTTAATGCATAAAATTGCAAAAAAAAAAAAAATCTATTTTTCAGTTACACTCAACACTAGCTGTGGGAAGTATTGTCTGAGGGCAATGGTTCATAGTTTTATCTAACAAGTAAATAGCAAGTTTTAAAAGTACAAACATTTTAATACAAACGTATAATTGTTTTTTCCCAAGAGAAAAAACTATTTTAGCAAAATCTAGACTTATTTCATATGACTGAGGTCAAAATGTTGTGTTCTCAGCTAAACAGACTTTAAAAAGAAACTGGAAGAAGAGTTAAAAGGAAATAGATAATATAATAAAAACATCTAAGACAGAAGTGGCAACAATTTATCCAGAAGTTAATATAAACAAACCTCTATTATTAAAATTATTCTTTTAAAAAACAAAGAAAATGTCAAAACACATTTTGTAATGTGTTTTGTAATAACAAAATACTCCTATTGGGACTGCAAGGATACATTATGGATGCTGTAAATATGTATTATATAAACACAAAGAGGTTGAAATTTCAAAGGCTGAAATTAGACTAGTTTACAGGAGGCATCTAGAAGTGTTATTAGCTTCAGATTCTGTTGGGAATTTGTGAAATTTACTCCAATAAACCTGCATTTTTTATTTTTTTTTTTACTTCCTCTTGATTATGGTCAGTGTGCTAAAAAGATCCCCTCCTCCAGTTTTGGTGCTTATTAGCTCTGAATTGCAATTATTTCATTCTTGTTTGACATATAGCGCATTGTAAGAAAAGAACATACCAAAAAGTATCTCATACATTAGTGTATGTTTGCAGACTTTAGCATGTGAGCAAACAGAATGCGTGTAAATGTTGTCTCTCAGGACAGTTGTGGTGGTTTTGCCAGATGTGCAATGGGGGTCACATCTGGAGTATATTGTCTGTGACTTGGTTAAGGACGCAAACATTTGTTTCACTAGTTAATTATTAGATAATTTTCTGCTTTCTGTTGGCATGTGAAAACAAAAGAGTAAAAAATATATATAAAGTGCATGTTATTGGACTGAGATTTTGCTTGCTGATAGAATAAAATAGATTAATTAATTACACATTTGCTGGTTCTGTTAGGAAAATATGACCTTACGACCTGCTACGACTTGTTCTTACAAAGATTTAGAGACGGCATCATGGAGACTCCGACTAAAACTGCATCGACAAGGTTCTCAGGTCCCTTTTTTTTTTACCTGTTTTTAAAATGATTTGTTGCTCCGTTTGCCTTGCTCCCGAGTAATTCTTAATTTGCCTCAGCAAGGGAGTCTGATGATGGCTGCACATAAATCAGTTTTCCTCGGCTCAAAAAAGGGCGGTGGCGCTGACAAGAGGAGGAAAATAACGTTCTTTATTTTTGCTTAAAAAAAAAAATTACATTATGCAGGTGTCAACTGCGGTTCTATTTACATTCTTATTTACATAAACCGAGGCGAAGAACTAAAAAAAAAAAAAAATAAAAAAATTAACATTTAGCTTGTTATATGCTGTTTGATCGGAGATGGTGAGATACAGCCAGTACTATTTGAACGAGTGGCGCTCCCTCCCTCTTTGCCCACCGACAGCATCACCACCACATCCAGGCAGAGAGAGAGAAAGAGAGAGAGAGAGGGAGGGAGAGAGAGAGAGACCAATAGCGATATCTGAGGAAAGGAGACAACCTTGCAGGAGAGATAGAGCAATTCAAAACATTAACCAGACCGACGAGGAAAACATGGACGCAGTGGAAAATCTTTGCTTCATGCATGCATCACAGAGGATACGGTGTTTACCCCGCACTGTCGGAGTTATGCACGGACTCTGCTTTTGATGAGGCGGGTGGGGACCCGCAGCAAGCTGAAAAGGCGGAAAGATTTCTCCGAACCGTCTGCAAATTCTGCCCGCCTGCGATGGCTGGGTCGGTACGATGCTGTTACAGAGTAATGGAGAATATATTTAGCTATTTCTGTGTGTTGATGTTCATGTTAAGTGGCCTTATAAATGCACAAATCCGATACTCAATTCCAGAGGAGCTGGAGAACGGGGCATCAGTCGGTGACATTGTCCAGGATTTGGGTCTGGATCTGAAAAAAGTTTCCTCTCGACGCATCAAAATCACGTCGGACAGTGGGCGGAAATATTTCACAATAAACCACAAAACCGGAAAGCTGGTGGTGAGTGATCGAATTGACCGGGAAACAGTCTGTGAATTCAGTGGTACCTGTTCACGTAACCTGGAGGTGGTGTTGGAGAACCCGCTGGAAGTGCACAACGTGGAGGTGGAGATATTGGACGTAAACGACAACGAACCTCAGTTCCCTAGAGATGAATACCAGCTTGAGGTGTCAGAATCTGCTCTCACCGGGTCGCGGTTTCACATCGAGGGAGCTCAAGATGCAGATGAGGGGTCCAACTCCGTGAAACAGTACCGACTTATTCCAAACGACCACCTCACTTTGGACTCCATTAAATCCTCCTCCAACAATAATCAAATTGAGCTAATTCTCAAAAAGCCCTTTGACCGGGAGCAGATGCCCTCTCATCAACTTATTCTGACAGCAATAGATGGAGGCACTCCACAGCGAACTGGCTCGGCCAAAATCAATGTCCGTATCCTTGATGCCAATGACAATGTGCCTAAGTTTAACAGTTCAGTGTATAAAGTTAAAGTGCCTGAGAACTCTCCAAATGGGACACTTTTGATTAAGTTAAATGCAACAGACCCAGATGAGGGCTCAAACGGAGAAGTGTTTTATTCTTTTAGTAGCTACACACCTGAAAGAGTCAGACAGGTGTTTTCTATGGACACAAACACGGGGGAGATTAGGGTAAGAAATAATATAGATTATGAGGAGACTAAAACGTATGAAATGTACATACAAGCAATGGACAAAGGCCCAGCTCCCGTTGCAGCACACTGTAAAGTAGTCGTAGAAGTGTTGGATGTCAATGATAACGTTCCTGAGATTGTACTGTCTTCACTTTCCAGCCCTGTGCGTGAGGATGCACGGGCAGACACAGTGGTGGCTTTGATTAGTGTTAATGATGGCGATTCTGGACAAAACAAGCAGGTTTCCCTAGAGATCATGCCCAACTTGCCTTTTAAGATTAAATCCTTCAGAAACCACTACACAGTGGTCACATCTGCTTTCCTGGACAGGGAAACTATCTCATCATACAATGTTACAGTCAACGCTGTGGATGAGGGCTCGCCACCCCTATCATCTCAAATGAGCTTCAGGGTAGATGTTGCAGATGTTAATGATAACCCACCTCGTTTTGAGCAGACATCATATACTGTCTATATTACAGAGAACAATGCTCCTGGGGCATCTCTTTGTGTTGTTAAGGCCGTGGATGCTGATGATGCAGAAAATGCACGCATAACTTATACCGTCCTTAATGACAACAATCATGGGATACCTGTAGCCAGCTACGTTAACATCAAACCTGACACAGGTGAGGCCTGTGCCCTGCAAGCCTTTGATTTTGAAAAGCTTAGAGAGTTTCATTTTCAGATTAAAGCCCAAGACAACGGTGTGCCTCCCCTTAGCCGTGTGGCCACAGTATATGTTTACATTATGGATCAGAACGATCATGTTCCTAGGATTGTCTATCCACCTGCAAATGGAACACTAATGAAAAATTCTGAAGCCGGCCTCTTAGTTAGCAAGGTGACTGCATGGGATGGTGATGCAGGACAGAATGCCTGGCTGTTTTATACCCTGAACCAGACCAACAAAGAATTAGACCTTTTTAAAGTACATGAGTACACAGGTGAGATCCGCACCACCAGACGAGTCATGGAAGACAACTCTACTACCTTTGTTCTGACTGTCCTGGTTCGAGACCACGGCATACCACCACTTTCTTCAGCCACCATTATCCATGTGCACGTGATGGACCTTCCTCCAAAGTTTACCCCTGATCCGAAACAGATTGTTAGGCCTGACAGCCCGCTAATGTTTTCACCCGTCACTCTCTACCTCATCATAGCCCTGTGTGCCACAACCTTTGTATTTCTTGTCACTGTCTTTGTTCTTGCCATTGTGCGATGTCATGCCTACTGTAGCCAGACTGGTTCCTGCTCCCCGTGTTGTGTATCCCAGAAGAACATGCCAGAGGGTGGCACCTCAGCAGGTGGTGGTGGAGCAAGGGCTGCAGGTGGTGGTGGAGGAGCTGGAGGAGTGCAACAAAACATCAATGTGGCTCTGCGCCGTGACCTCAAAGTGGAGCCGCATTATATTGAAGTGAGAGGAAATGGGTCTTTGACCAAAACGTACTGTTATAAGACGTGCTTGACCGCCACGTCAGGAAGTGACACTTTCATGTTCTACAACACGGGAAGGCCGCACAGTGGCACCTGGGGCTCGGGCTATGTCACTAGCCACAGCGGACAGAGCCAGATATTTGTGCGCCGCCTCAGTATGCCAGATGCAACTGCCATACAGGTGTGTTGTCTGGTGTGATCTTTGTGCTGTTTTAGATGTGTTTAAGTATGACTATGCATTTATTCAGGATTTTTTAAGATGTTAATTTCTTCTATTTAAGTTTTATTTGTTTTATTCTTTGTATTTTCTCAAACTGATTCATAGTGCTCACCAGTATGACAGAGGACACATAACTTTATTCCAGATATGTGAACATATAAATTAGTTAAGATTCTTGATAATTTATGTCTGGGGTCATGTATGTCTGGCAGCTTTTAGGGATTGATTGGTTGTCTTTCTGGGAAGCTGGAAACTAGACCCGTTAAAACATAGTACGTGTGAAAAAAACACAAAGTAACAGTTTGTGGTTGTGGTGTATTGTGATTTCAAGGGCAATATCTTTTAACTGGCACTGTAAAGTATAGAAAATAGAGCAGCAATGGCTGCTACCAGTGCAACCAGTTCACAGTAGCAAATCTCCTCCTGTCATACAGCTCTCTGCTATTGAAAAGTCTAAATATTGGAGAAAATTATGAAAAAAGTAAAGAATTTAGTGTGAGGTCTTGTTTCATTGCACTTTGCAGCATGCACATTGCATTGATGACTCAAAGCTGTCCATTATATCTTTATCTTTTTTTTTTTTTTTTACAAAACACACCAATATAAAACAATATTTATACCATTAATACTCACTGCATAGTATAGCCATCAATAGTGGAGGAAGAGATAGATGAGAAGAAAAAATACTGCAAAAGCAATAAAGAAAGCATAAAGGTTATTGTGCTGCTATACGCTGACCTATTCCTCATTAAATGCCAGTCATGTTTGCACTTGCTATGTAATTAAATAGCAGCAATGTTTTTTGTTGGCTCTGTGAGAGGATTGGCTGCATAGAAGCCGATGAGGCGGGGGGATAAAAGGTGATTGGACACAGTCATGATACCAGAGGTGTGAGCTCTGTATCCATGGAAGGAACTTTCACTCAGAGAGGCGAGAATTGAAGAGATGGCAAGAAAAAGGCTAGCAAAACCCAGAGTTTTTGATCACACAATTCATAGAAGACAGTGCAAGGATAGGAATATTCAAAGGCCCATGGGAATCTATTTAAATATTTATATGCACAGCATATATTTATTTCATTTTCCCTCAGATGTTTCTTTTTTTTGTAGTAATTCCAGTTCGGATTTTCTGTGTGAAGAGTTAATTTTCCAGTTTTCCCCTGGGTGTACAGTAAACTGCAGACATGTTTATATTCCAGATGTTTGTGCTTTATTTTTTGTGCAATTCTGTTTACCCCCATAAACACCATACGGCCAAACAGACTAATCTCCCTTTGGCCACTTCAGTGCAACAAAAGAGCAAACAAAGCCGTTTAGTCCCATCTTGCGGACAATCTGGTCCTATTTTGAACTGGTTTTTTGTTGTTGCTTACTGTGATTGGAGGGAAATGTAAAAAGTTTCTTCTGACTGTGTGAATATTGTCCACACTAATATCTTGGTCCCTCGTCTAGACCACTGATCCTTGCACTGATTACTTGAAGATCAGTGACTGTTTTCATCTAATCACGTACTGCCTTCAGTTTCTGGCATCTAGACATCCTGCAGTGTCCTGTGTCTCTGTCAACCTTCTGCTCCTTTAAATTACTACAGGAGATGAAAAACAGGCCTTTCTCATTAAACCAAATATTGAATTCAGAGTGTGATGAATGTGGACTGCGGACTCATGGGGGTCAATGCGGCTGTAGCAGAAAGTGAACATCTGTCAAATTTGAAAGGAAATGAGATTGCAAATGGGTCTCCTATGAACTGCATGGCCAAACAGGGGAAATATGGCGTCCTCGCTCAGGTCAGTTTAACTTTCTGAAGGTTAAGAAAGGAGAAAATGCAATCTCATCTTGGTGATATGGTTGGATTAGCAGCCTCTTTTGCTTCCCTTCAAGCATAATCTTTCATCATGATTAAGCATTTTTTCTTAGCGTTTTCTTTACAATTGTTGGATGTAAGGGATACATTTTAGAATGCTTCATATCAAGTTTTTCCCAGGCTGTCCTTCATAGAACTGTCTGAATATGATGCCAAAAATCTGTTCCTCTATCCCCCTCCCCCTCACCTTCCTTTTTCCTATGACCTTCACTAAACTAAGATGACAGGAGAATGGTGGGCAGGAAGTAAAAGATAGACGTGGTTCTGTATAGTTTCCATGGTGACATTTACTACATTTTCTGGCAGACTTTGTGAGAATGAAATTTAAGGTTTTATTCTGCATAGATATGAAAGCAAATAGCAGAGTAAGGGGGGTGAGGAATATGCAGCAGGATAATCACAGAAAAGAAAGAGAATTCTGGATAAGTGATGCATTAATAAGCAAATATGAATAAATATTAAGGTCAAATAAGTTTGCATTTCAGACATTTTAAGCCAGATTTTTGCATTTTTGTATTTGTATATTTCTGTTGGCCTAACTTCAAATGATTTTCAGAACACATTTGTAGTAATGCTGGTTTAAGGGCTATGCCATATTGAAAGGATGCATAGTGGATGAATATATTTTATTTTTATTTTCCTGTGACCCAACACCTGGTTGTTTTGAGTACTGACGTAAAATCTTTTAAAGTCTTTTTTTTTTTTTCTTTCAATGTCACAGATGAAAGAAGGGAGGCGATGTGATAATGGGAGGAGATGTGTGCACCAACAAGATTACAGTATTCTGCTCATTACTCATTTTTCTTTTCAAAGGCTGAAGAAAGCTGCCACTGCTTGATTGTGTGTGTGTGGCACACATTCATCAGCAGTTCTCACCATGATTTATTAATGAGATGGTATTGGATTCTGCCTGTACTTAAGACTCAATTCCTTCCATTCTCTCTTGCAGCCCAAGGCACCTAATTCGGACTGGAGATACTCAGCCTCCCTGAGAGCAGGTGGTGTTATGCAGAGGTAAGCATCATATTTTTTGTTTCTTTCTTCTAAGTAATGGCCTGGATTCCTGGAAAGTTATTCCAGACACATTTGTAGTAATTATTTTACATCAATAATTTCATAATTGACGTAAAAGCACTGCTGTTTAATTCAGACCTTGATTTCAAAAATTGCATTTTCACCCTTAGTAAATGACCATATCTCTGTTATATAACATACAGTTAAATAATCTTCAAAAATTGTTTTACTAATATCCTATCCAGATTATACAAAGTTCATTTTCAGTAATATAGATGAATTGTTTCATCCTACAGCAAAAAAAAACAAGCACAAATGATAGTTTTATGGTGACAAATCTCTTTATATAAATAGTCACAGGAAACTTTTGTTCATAAGAAAAAGTGTGCTCAGACAGTCTTGACCTGACTTCAACATCCTACTTTAGGTAAAACCAAGAATTTAATTTAAAATATTAAGGCCACTGCCAATTTTTGGCAGGCTGTTGTGGTTTATTTTCGACGGCATAACTGTGCAATTAATTTAATAATAATATTATATATGTTTTCTTTTTTTACATCTGGATAAATTCTGAACACTGAAGCTGAATCTTTCACTTAAAAATAATGTAAAATGGCATGCCAGTTCCAATTTTTGCACCTATAAAGGAAAAAATAATGAAATGTCTTCAAAAAGTGTAGCCAGCTCTACCTAATTGTCTCATGTGGTTGCAGGCAAAGCATATTTGTTCACTGTGTGATGTGAATCAATTTTCTTTATTTCTTTAAATACATATCTGTAGTGTAGTTCTTGTTCAGCTATGATTACTACTTTAAGAGAAAAGGTGGGGCTTCCTTTTGCCATTTACGATATAAAACAGCTACATTTAAATATTTATGAAGATTTCTGTTTCTGGAAAACAGGCAATATTAGTAAAAAAATATCTAAAATGATCTCATTTTCTGAAAGAACTAATTAGATTCATTTATTTATTTATTTAAAATTACATAAGTTTAAATTTATTTCTTGAACATCAAATATAAATTCACTCTGAAAAGGCAGACTATATGTTTCCTTACACAGATGGAGGAGTGACAGGAGGGAAGAGCAAACAGAGAGATGATCAGTGATGCATGAAGGACAGGTTGTTAGGTGAAAATACCACCTATAAGCACATACATTTAAAACATTTACAAATGTGGATGTTTGGATAGCCCTGACATGTGTTAACAGTGTGGTCCAGTCTGAAAATCTGAACATCTTTATGGGATGTGTGTGAACTGAAGAACAGTTCAAATAAATTGTTAATCTATTTGCAGATAATTCAGGACATTTTTGTATGTGCCCTCTGATGTGTTTGGGAGGTTATTATATGTTTATATGTTGGCATCAAGGTTGTTCAAATTCCTTTACGATTACTGATGATACTCATGAGACATATTGTATTTGGGTAAGCCTGTATTAAATCTATCAAATTTATTTATAGGGTAATTTTAACTGACAAAAGGTAAGATTCACAGGAGCAATGATTAAAACTGATTAGAGTGGGATTAGCAAATAGGAGAAAGGTACAATGTGTTATATAAATATTTGCTCACCAGAAACTTTCTCACATTGGGTTATCACCACAAACATCAATGTATTTTATACTCAACCAAGTATAGTGAATATTTGTGAAGAGGAAAAACGTTATCCTTGTTTTTTTAATTTTACTTTGGAAACACATAAATTTGAAAAGCATGGTCTGCAAATATTCAGTTCCCTTTGCTTTGAGATCTATCTATCTATCTATCTGTCTGTTTATCTGTCTGTCTAATCTATTTCACTGCACCTAATGTAGTTAGGAGTCTGTTATAGAAGTGCAACCTCCATCATTGAAAAATTTCTTGGCACAATATACGTTTTACATTAATAACCCAGCAATGTATTTCTAGACATTTTTTTTGATTATAATGATCAGGTGAAATAGCAGAAAACGATATTATCTAAAACTCTTATTATCTGAACCAAACAATATGATTATTGTCAAGATAAAGATAAAGAGGGTTGCTTTAGTTTGCAGCAGCCCTCTTTTTATGACTGTGTGTTCAGTAGAAGAAGGGTGCAAAATTACTCAGACTGGGTGTGAAAATGTAAAAATGACCATATGTACCCATAATCCCCAGTTAAAGAAAAAGTGGCATCAAGACTTCACAATTTCATCAGCATAGATTATTTATTTAATTGCTGCGAAAGCTTTTTATTGGCAAAGTCTTGTTTTGTTCACATAATTCAGTCTTACATTTGGGATAGTTGTCTATTTATTGATGCCCTTTAATTTTGAGAAGCATAAAGCATAGTTTATGAATTGCAATACATCTCTAATTTTTAACATGTTAATGTGCCGTTTGTCTTTTAGTTCAGTCCACATGGAAGAGTCTGCAGTCATGCAGGGAGCTCAGGGAGTCCTGGTACAGAACTGGCCCACTGCATCGAGTGCTGCTGGTAAGAATCTGTTAAGCTATTTTCACCTCAGAGTGTAAGCCACTGAAGAACTGTTTTGTGAAGTTAAAAAAATACAACACACACAGACCTACTCTAGTCTTTCATGTTGACAGCACTGAATAATTTAAACATTTTTGGTTTGATGAGTCCAAAAACTCATGTGAATGGTTTAAGATAATTATTTACTCATACCTGCAGATTATCCAGTAACTTAGTAAACTAAAATAATTTGATACCTATGATATTACATGTGAGATTCCCTTGACTCTCCCTTACCTTGCCTCACTCCTGCAGTATGGAGAAAGGACATGTGCTGTCTGGATATACCTGCTTTGTGTTGCAGGATTAGTGACAAAACATAGAAAGAAAGATAACTGAGAACAGTTGATTGGATTGTCAGCAAAAAGTTCATATAATTAGTGAGCCACAGAGGACAAACATTGCAGCAAAATAATAATATAATTACATTTGATCTCCATTTAATGTTAGCCTTTTCTGTTCCTCAAGTGCTATACACACACACAGGAAATCAAAAGATTTAGAGTCACAAGAAGTAATTAAAATTTTCGAAAAGTTTTTTTGATTCAATCCTTTTTCATAATTAGTTCATAAAATATTTGCATTGGCAAGACTGATTATTGTGCAGACAGGACCTAAAGCATCTGCTCTCCGTCTTAACGATTGGTTATTTCCAGAAAAATATATACATTTTTAGAATTTGCTGTCAAAACTAGAAAGATTTTCATTTACATTCAGATAAAGATTTTACCATAATTTGGCTTAAAAGGGGCTTACTAAAGACAAAGGATTATTTTAAAATACTGCTAGCAGCAATTTTGGAACCATATCATGAAGAATTCCTTATATCTAACAAAATAAAGACTCAAGGAGTCATGGTCAGCTAGAAAAGAAAATATTTGTCAAGAGAGAAATGTTTCATACATGAATGTTTTAACTTGGCCATCCAAAAGAAGAAATTGATCATTACCACACCCTATATGTACCCACAAAGACTCCTGGGATTATTGATTGATCTCAACAGGTTTGTAATACCTGTTGAGGTACTACAACAGGTACTGGAGTTTAACAGATATGCTTCCTCAAGATTAAGATGTCCTGAAGCTCTTCAGAGAAAACGAGGAGTCCACATTCATCACCCAGCTGTGAATACCCTTGTACATGTAACTTAGTCTAAAACCTTTGACACATCCAGTGCTCCTTACCAATATTTGTGATGAAAAATAGGTTGTGTTGTATATGCATCAACTCTCTTACAGAGAACTTAGTTTTTATCTTTGCTAATACAGACATAAAAGTGTGATGAAGAAGGATTTATACTTAAATAAAAGAAAAAAAAAGATTAGTGTTGGAGAAAAAATGAAAATAATGCAAATGAAAAAAAGACAGAAATTTGTACAATTATACTGGATCAGGATGCCAACATTAGGTTTTGATTGGGAGATTATTGGATATAATTAAGAAGCTGGCCTAGCATGATCTCCATTTTAGATAGGAGGCTGTGAACTACGTACGTAGACATATCACACAAGCTAGTGATTGTCTCCTCCATCCACACTTGCGTACAAACAGCCTCCTCTGCTATGCCATCGATTTCTTGCCTTAGCTGAGAACTTACAGCTTGCAGGCACTTCAAAACTTGAGGGACAAAATGGAGAGCAAACACAGACAAGCAAGAAAGAGGGAGAGGACACAACAGACAGCAGTGACGTCCTTAGGGCAGATCAGTGGCTATGAGATCAGCTTACGGTGGTCTCATCTGGCTGTCACAGTTAGAAACGACATCCTGTGCACGCAGTAACCCCATTTTAACCCAAGGGCTGCCTCTTTATCTCGTAGTTGGCCATGCTATGAATAAAAATAACTGAAGGTTACATTAGCTTTAATATAAATTTTGGGGTGTGACAATAAGGCTCCAGGGTTCGTAGTAATAGTAATGAGAAATACAAAATTCTAGCTCTGCTCTTTTGATAATCAAAAGAATTACTTATCTACTGAAGTTCATTTCGATTCTCTTTTATCATATTTGGAAAATGGATGTGTTGAGTTAATCCGAACTTCCACAGTTACAGTGCTATTTATAGCTAAGTCCTGCTGTTTATCAGGTAGTCTTTTCTCTTTAAAGTTTTATTTCTTTGAAGCCATTGTTTCTGGATGGGTGCAGTACTGGCAGGGTGGTGTCTCTTCACCGTGAGATGTAGACAGCCGACAACGCCCATGTTTTCGCTCTTCTGATTTTGAATCTGCACTCAATGCCTTGTGTTTCACGTGTATGTCCCTATATTTGACCGCCTGTGAGTCCAAGTGTTTTGTCTGCCTGCTTTGTGCTGCTCCTGTTGTGGCAGATGGTGCATAGCCCACGCCCAGATTAACACAGCCACATTAGGGAAACCAGGGCTAGGCTTGTGTTCAAGTCGCCCTTCCTATCTGTTCATCACTCCTTGTGTGTCATCACCTTGTCTGTCCCTCTAATTCACAAATCTGCTGCTAAAACAAACTGACATTTGGGTTTTTGAATAGAACTGAAATAAAAATAGAAAAACTTCCATTGTGAGATTGGAAGAGACAAGGAAGAGGGGGGTTAAATGGATGACTTGCAAGGCAAATGATTTAAAATATAGAACACTTTAAGCAATACTGAATAAGTAATGGAGGGTTTGAGAAGAAGTGACAGTGACTAAATCACACTGATTGACTGAGACACAGTTGGCAATAAAGAGGGGAGGCTGAATGAGGCTGCTGTTGCTAGGGGAGCGTGGTTAGACCAGACAGTGGTGAGAGGGAGTGAGAGAAAGCTTCGAGCATTATTCTCCATCAGCATAAGCACTGTCACCATGGCTCCTACCAATGTCCTACTGCTTCACAGGAAGACATTGTTTCCATGGCAACCATTAATGGCCCCTGATATTGACAGGAGTGGGAGGAAATAGTGGTGGGTGTGTATAAGATGGGGTGCAAACATATGGCACGATGCAAAAGAAGATCTCCAAGAAGGGGAATTGTGAGGAATAATAAATGAGCACTACATGAAAGACGAGACTGAATAAGCAAATGGACAAGAATGAGTAGAGATAAACAAGCTAGAGTGGTCTTAAAGAATTGCCACTTTAATTTGAGGTGAAAGTTGTTGAAAGAGGAAGAGGAGTTAGTAGAAGTAGAGTAACCTACTTTCACTGGGGTTGTGGTGTAGTGCAGATATGGATGCAGGTTCACTGTTTCCCGTATCATCCTCCAGCATTTCACACACATTGTGATACATTCACCATAATCACTGGTGCAGAGACAGGCAGTTTTCATTGGTGTTAACGGCAGAAAATGTCCAAATGACGAGCAGAAACTGAGACAAACATCATGCTGTATTTTGCACTTTGAGAGGCTTGAAGCTTTACTATCCAAGCCATTAAATTTATAGACTATCCATTATTGCATTATTTTACGTTTAGTTTCTTAAACTCATCATGAATGTTTTGTGAATATAAAGGAGGAGTAAATTTAAATTTAATTGTGGATACTTCTGGGCTGCAGTACTCTGTCAGCCATTGTCGATATAACATGGAAATCTTTTGGCTCATTCAAAAAGGTGGGGTAGAGAAGAAAAACAATCTGGGATATTTCACTACTTTTGAATACTTTCAGCCCATCTGCTTCCTATTTTTAGCTGTTATTTTCTTTTTGCGGTTAGCTTTGTTCCATTCTCTGCTGCCATTGCCTTTAAATTTCTTGCCAGTTCTCACCTCCTTTATGTCACTAAGGTATAAATCCTTTTTTCACACTACTTTTTTGTCACTGCAACAATGTTGAGATGTACGCAGACACACACTTTCAAGCCTGCATGGAGATGCAGAATTTCAGAGCAGTATCTATACTTTTAAAGTTTGCATCAACCATCTGCTATATGGGCAATCGGGGCAATATAATGTTTTTATGATGAAACTAACAAGAAACCTAACTAGGAACACACCTAATATTCTACACACATGTTTAGCCTTAGCACCAGACACTATCATGAAGGTTTTTGCCATCAGCCACATCTCTTTTTTTTTCTGTTCAGATTTGAGGATACATGTTAATTCATACAGACACTGCGTCATAAAGTAAAATGCAACAAAATGTGATTGAGATGATAGCAATGTCATATTTTTGTTCTTTGAATATACTCATGCACTGCACAGCAGGGAAAAACATAACCTCTAAAAATAGGTGTGGTCCATCTGCAGGATTGATATGTGAAGAATCACATCCAGGAGATCTTTTTTTTTTTCTTTTTTCTTCTATGCTTTAGTTTTGTGTTAGGCAGCACCATTTTTATCTGCATCTATGCTCCTCATGGCCCCTCTTCCTCCTCCTCCTCCTTAGGATGTTATGTAACACTGCGCTGCACTCCTTTGTGCAACTGTCCAACTGGCTGATGGTAGGGCAAGACAAGCGGATGAATAAAGTAGATGTGGCAAAATGGAGCTTGGGTGATTTGAGTGGCTGTGAAAACCCACTGGAGGCACAAAGAGAATAAAGGGACATTGACACAAGAAGAAGCTGGACTGATGACTTCAGAAGTAAAATTTAAGAGAGTGAACATGCAGAAAACATCACAGGCTGTAATGCAATGGGGCTTTACATCTCTTTAGGCAGCAGGGTTAAAATGTTCAGACAACATATGTACAGAGAGAAATAACCCTTTCAACTATGAAATACGTTACTGTCAGTGTCTCTAATGTACTTGATGGTTATGGCTGATTAGCAAGCAGTTTAATATGAGATCATATTAACGTTATCACTAACACTGATAGATATATAATTAAGAGTTGCATCAATTACTCAGAGGAATGGGTGCTGGTTTACAACGTTTTTCACGCTGGATTAGAAAAAAGGTCAGGGAAAATAAGAGGTAGAAGGAAAGGGAGGGGTTCTGCGCAAGTTCTCACAGTCTAAGAAAAAGGAAGGTGCTTTGCTTTGGAACATTGCTGGACAAGGGAATTTTATTACCATCATAAACCTAAAAGAAAAACAATCTTTATGTCAGTATTTGTTGATAAAATGTTGCACAAAAACAACAATACATGTCACTATATTCAGAATGTCGCACAGATTTCAGATTTTTCTTTATTTACTTAAATGCGAATAAAACAATGCAGTGCTACTCTGATCTGCCTTACGTGCTCCATCTGTCTGTTTTCATCGTGACTCATCACTCTCTGGGGTGTAATTAAGTTTATTAGTGCGAGGTTGCACATAGGCACCACTGTCTCATCAAGTTTTCACTTTGAGTTAGACAGGTATTATTTTAGAACCAACAAAATGGAGGCCTTAGAGAAACAACTCACTAGTATTTTTTTTTTATTAGGTGCTCTCATTTATTCCTTTTGGGCTTGATCTGTTTGGTCTTTGCTTTTTTTTTTTTTTCCAATTTCTGAATCTGCCTAGTGCGGGAGTCAAATGGGAACTTTTTCTCTGCCAAAGGGAAAAAGAAACAATGTGACTGTTTCTGTCACAGTATATAAATGTTAAGAATCTGTTTTTTTTCTGTTCTGTTTTTGATAAATATTCCATCAGTGTATTTATAATATTTTTGGAGTATTAAAATCAATGCACAAAGTTTATCGCCATTTCATAAAAAAATACACCTTTCAAATGTTTTTCATTATACAGCAAATCTTCACTTGTATTATTATGTTCTGTGGGCAAGGATAAAGGAAAAAATAACATTCAGATGCTTGTATACTCTGAATACAAGCAACCCTAGCCAGTTGTCTTTTACCAGACAGGATTTTCTTTCAGCTTGGCTGGATCTGTCCTCAGTTAATCTCCCCTTTGGTAACATCTCTGGAAAGGAATCAGAGAAGCAAAGAGTGTATGTGAGGAAACGATGGCAAGTAGGTCATTGCTCTGCGGAGTAAAGTAAAATGGCTACATGTCGTTTCCTAACACTCTGTATGCTGAAGCACACTGAGTTTTGGTCATGGTATTTTGACTCTAAATACTGATAAGACTCTTATATGACCAAAAATGATGCAGTACCTCTTTGTTCACGTTAGACTTTTCTGATTTTTTTTTTATATATTTATACATACGTTTAGATTTTGTGAGTGTTATTTGGGTATTTTCTTGAAGAGAAAAGACATATTACACCTGCGGCCCATCAGTTAAGTTTATAAATAAACAAGATGCATTCACCAGAAATATGTCAATGTCAAATTTATTTATATAGCACTGTAAAAACAGGTATAAAACTGCACCAAAGTGCTGTGCAGGAACGACAATAACACAATTTAAAAACCGAGTATCAAAACACTACTTCAAATAAATGCCAAAGAACAAAAATTAGTTTTCAGAAGCGATTTAAAATGATCTAGGCTGTGGGCAGATCTAATCTGGAAAGGTAAATTGTTCCATAAAATAGGAGCAACAACAGAGAAAGCCCGATCTCCTTTCCTCTTAAGTCGAGTCCGAGGAACTGAGTGATAGCTGATTATTTGATCGCAGGGTTCTGAACACAGACTGAAATTTTAAAGGTCCCGAAGATAAGGGGGGGCTAACCCATTTAAAACTATATAAGTTTATAAAAGAATCTTAAAATCCATTCGATAAAAGACGGGCAACCAGTGTAAAGAGGCCAGTATAGGCCTTATATGGTCGCACTTCCTGATTCCTGTAAGAAGCCGTGCAGATGTGTTCTGGATCATTTGAAGTCGCAGCATCTGTGATTTGTCCATGCCTCTATATAATGAATTGCAATAATCCAAACAAGTTGTAATGAAGGCATGAACAAGTCCTTCAAAGTCCTTAAAACAAAAATAAGATTTAACTTTTGCTAAAATCCGCAGGTAATAAAAACTTGACTTAACGACAGAGCTAACTTGTTTATCTAGCTTTAAAGAGCCATCAACAATAAAACCAAGATTCCTTACAGAGGTCTGACAAAACCGAGCTAAAGAACCAAGAATCAGATCTGGATTTGTAGACTGAAGTCTGTGATCAAATAATATTACTTGAGTTTTACTCTGATTGAGGTGAAGAAAGTTTTGTTCCATCCAAAATTTGGCTTCAGTTAAACAATCTATCAATAGCTGAAGAGATTCATTTTTACCATTTTTGTAGATTAAGGGGCATATAAATCTGGACGTCATCCGCAAAGGAAAGAAAAGAAATATTAAATTTATTGAAAATCTGACTAAGAGGCAATAAATATATGATAAACAAAATGGGACCTAAAATTGAGCCTTGGAGGACACCGTACCTTAAAGGTTTAGCCCCAGAACAACATTGGTCAAGATGAACTGAGAAAGTTCTGTTTCCTAAATAAGATTTAAACCATTCAAAATATAACACTGTTTTTCTTGAAAAAATTATTCAATAAGATAAATTATAGGTACAAATTGTTTGCTAAAAAAAATAACCAAAACAGAAATCAGAAGAGTTCGAGGATTTCTTTGAGTCTTTCATTTACCAACGAGGAGAAGTTTGGTCAGCTGCACAAACCCAGAACATCATCAAATTTCTAACAAATAGTTTAAAACATTCTGTTTTTTATTCATGTCTGCATCTGTGACACGTTGAGCTTAGGGTGTCTTGCTGGTAATTATTGCAATGCAAAAGATGGATGGATGCAATAATGAAAACTGAAAATTCTTGAACATTTATGAGTCCCAACAGAACAACGTAAACCGAAACTGGTTTGTGAATGGATAAAGCAGGCTAACATTAAGCTTCTTAAACGGCCCTGACTGCAGGCATGCTGAAAATCTACACTGTTTAACAGTGCTAAATGTTTTGTTTTGTTTTGTTTCCCAGTGTGTGTGATTTTCTTGCTATGGGATATTTATGCAAGTCTAAAAATAAATCAAACTTGAACATCCACTTAGGTTTTGTTTATTTCTAGTCCATCCTGACAAAAAACAATTCAAACTATTTAAAGCTTAAAGTTAATGGCATTCCTGCCTATGATGGGTGTGTGTAAAGAGTTTATTGGAATAGTAGCGTTTGACTCATGTGAGTCTTTCATCCATTCATTTAATCTTTTCCCTCCTCAAACAGTATGCTTTGTTAGTGCTAAGTTCTACACATTGTGAAAATCTGTGAATTTTAATTAGAGTTGGATTGAGTTGACTTTGATTTTATGAATATGCCATGCCTTTTTCTCCTTTGACTTTCATTTAACTTGTAGCATATGATTAAATGATGACCCACTGAGATTGTCTCTTACAAGCATATGTAGCAAGGCAGTGAGATTTAACTTGTGTGCAGTTCAAGAAAGAATTAAAAAATGTAGTGATACGAGAAGCTGGTTACTTATTTAAAATAGCAAGAGGCTGTACTGAATTTGTAAAACACATAAGTAGAGGGACTTGCAATCAAACATCTCATTCAGTCATAAAAATTGGAAGAATTTATGTATGTCAAGTCTTTGATTTCATTGGAGATTTGAAACTAATCTTTAATCTCTCTCTGTTTCTCTTTTAGATGGTGAAGGAGGAGAGGTTTCCCCACCTATGGGTGCCGGCGTAGACAGCAACAGCTGGCACTTTCGTTATGGCCCAGGTGGTCCCGGAGCGCCCCCACAGCACCTGAAGCCTGGAGAGGTTCCACCAGAAGCATTCATTATTCCTGGCTCCCCAGCCATAATTTCCATCAGACAGAACCAGGGAGGAGAGGACGACAAGAGCGACTTCATCACCTTCGGAAAAAAGGAGGAGGCCAAGAAAAAGAAGAAGAAGAAGAAGGAAAAGGAGAAGAAAGATAAGAAGGATAAAGGCAAGGATGATGGTGATGAGTAAAACAGAGAGCAAAAATTGCATAAAATGGCTAAGAAGAAAAGGGTGGTGTTAAAACAGAGGTACCAACCAAAGTTCACTGGGTAAAAAGAGAATATTTTATACCATTATTCATTATTGCTGATAAAGTTTCAAAGCTTTTTCTGTTGTGATTCTGGCCTTACCAAGATATAGTTTATCTTCAGTTAAATACTGATATAAATTACTTATCTTGCCTTTATACAATTAATGATTTAAAAAAAAAAAAAGAAAATGATTGTTTCTTTCTCTCCATGCCCCAATGTGCCTATGCGCCCTGAGTCTGCTTTTATTATCTTTTTGGAAAATGGAAGTACAATTCTTGTCCTTGTGTTGTTCTTCTCTTCTCCTTTAACCCACTGGGCACGTTGGCACCTCTGTCTTATCCCCTCCCCAACGACAATGTGTAAAGAATTCTCTAATCGAAGAGACCAGTACATTGAACAAAAACAACATAAAGCTGTGCCAGCCAAGGAAAAAAGAGGAAAATGTGAAAAGATTGACACAGATGCATGCAGTCTGGAGCTGGACACATTCTACTTGTAAATAGCACAAACAAGAGTCACTGAAACTAAAGGCTAAACTGGCACTGCTGCAGATTCACTGGTAATTACCAACAGTGTTCCCTTAAATCTCGATGACACCACATACGCGCACACTAACACATCCAAACGTGCAAACAGCAACTTATTACCCATGTGACAAATGACACAGGAAGCACCTGAGGCCTGGGAAGAACGAGTGAGAGAAAGTATGAGAGAAAAGACTGGCTGAAAACTGGACACCGCAAGTTCTTTGCACTGCACACTCACTTCTGAGAGTGCAGATGCACGTCAACTCTCTCAGGATGAAAGAAGAACCATTTGCAATAGCTCTATTTTTTGCTTGGAGAGCACACAAAGAGCTTTATCTCCTGCAAGAATCCAAACTGAGGAGGACAGAGACCACTGGAAGGCATGGAGAGGAAATGGGGAGATGCCTCACATTCTCCTGAGCATCACAGATGGTTGAGTGCAGCTGAGGTGGCTTTATATGGTGGACTCTGGAGATACCTTACAGAGTATTTGGAGAAATTTTGATATCACCTTTTCTCCTCCTTTTTGCAGTAACAGCTAAACGCTTTCTGCTTTGAATGTTTGGTAGCAAACAGTCCTTACCTGACACCTTGAGTTTACAGATCATCACCTGCTTGTATTTGTTCCCAGCTGCCACAAAACCAAATTTTACTGAAAATCCCTTTTTATTTTGCTCATTGCCCATCATGTCGACTGCTTCTCATGTAAAATGTGTGAAATGTCTTTTATGTTCTTTAAAGAGATTCAATAATACCCGTGTTTATTTTTCTTCATAGCTTTAATTGCTTTATACTTTATACGCCCACCTCACTGTTGTCCTCAGACGCCCACTCGACCCCTTGCTCTGATGGCCTGCTCTGAACATTGTGGTGTGCTGAGAACAGCATGGAGTAATGTGGACGAGGCCCAGGGAGAACCAAACAGGGCTTTGCATCCTGAACCTGTGTCAGGTGCTTCTGAAGTGAAAAATGGTTCAGTGCTTTTTAACTTGTGTGTACTACGGTATGTGGTTCTTTTCCTGTTTGTAGATAATCACAAGAGGAGGTCTGGTGGGATAGGGCTGATTACAGCGACTGTAAAGAAATGTGATGAAATAAGGAGCGATTAAGAAAAAAAAAAAAATTCACCAACTTGATTGTTTAGGAACATTAAGTCACATACTAGCTTCTATGTACGCTGTAAATGTATTGTAGACTTCTCATAGACTGAACAGTAGCTATTGAAACTTGAGAAATATTGGGCACACAGGGATTTATTCCCTGAGCTTTATCCCACCAACCTTCTCACAGACAGTTTTTGAAAAGGGGCACTTATGTGCCTCAAGACCTGCTTCTGTTGGTTACCCTCCCGTTGCCTGTAACTTGTTGCCACGTCCCAAAAGTTTTTGCGGCTCAGTATGACGTCACTCCATTAAGTGGCTGCTGCATGTACTGCTCTACGGAAACAAACACTATATAGAGAAATATATATATAGATAGATAGATTACTGATTTTATTCTTTTGTATTATTATTTTTTTTCTTCATTAATCGCACAGGAAATATCTGTATGTACTGCTGTCGCTCCCAAGCATCCATGTACCACAATGTTCACTCTCCACAGATGTTTTACGGCATCCACTAACCTTCTTTAGGTATTTGTAAATGATATAGTGTGATACCTTTCAGCTGCAAGTTCATTTTCTCTCTTTTTCCAACAGTGGTTTTGCGTTTCAAGACAAGCAAAGCAAAGCAAAAAAAAAAAAAAAAAGCTTAAAAAAGCAAACAAAAAAAAATCACTCTGTCTCTGGCTTTGACATGACGATTTAACTCTGTATTATTGTAACTGAAATATGTATGATTCTATGAAGAGCTATCACTTCCCTTTCACTCATTATAAAAAAATGGAAGAAAAAAAATCCTGTGAAAAAAAAGACTATATGTTAGTATATTCTTGTGTTTAGTGAGTGTTCATACTGTCATTCTCTCCCAATGTATGGTGGTGAACTATGATGGCAGTGTGCTGTCCTGAATGGACTAGCAGAGATATGTTGTGAAACTTTTTTTGTACACCTTCTCATCAACTGTAACAGTGAAAAGTAGTGAATTTCATTTATTTCATTTATTTTTCCGACTTTTTATTTTACCTAAATGGATATAGTGGTAATGTGTTTGGTTTAAAAATCACAAATAAAATTTTCTTTCTTAAGCGTACATTCGGATTTATTGCTTTGGGGATGTTTACGTAAGACTGTTTTGTTCTACTGTGTATGTGTCTTATGGTTCTGTGGTTTTTCCAAGTGTAGTTCATAGGAATATTAGGCTGAGATTTTGTTATTCTGAAAAACATAATTAAATATTAGACAGACTTTTAGAAGGAATGATTTTGTTTTTCTATTTAGGTCCGGGCTAGTGGAGGAAAGAAATGGATGAGTTAAACAGAGAAAGAGTTCATATTATTTTGATGAGCAAGGCTGACAAACTGTCAAAACTGTCTTCAGGCTGCACTCTTCTATCACACACTTTTATGTCACACTTCCTTTTGTGGACTAACAAGCAGTCAGAAAGGATATCACCCTGCAGAGATGGAACACGCACACAATGATCTACTCATCTCAGCCTCTCCTTTCTGAAAGCCTTGTCGCAGATGGTCCAAACAGTCCCGTATGAAAACAAAGCTTTCAGACGATAATTTAATAGAGTGGCTAAATAGATTTATAGGGTCTCAGTGGGTAGGTTTGAAGGAAATAGTAAATCTAATCAGAGTCATTACTCATGATGGTCTTGAGAGAAATGAAAGCTTGATAATCAATATTTTTAATTAGTCATCCACTCTCGCATACAGTTTAATAGCTTCTTGTAGGTAAGTTGAATCTGTGGCACTTAGCAGATTTATTTGCTTTCTACAAGTGAAAAAATAAGTAGCAATCACTCTTCAGGCTTTTCTTTAGCCTGAAGCTTCATCCAATGTGTAATATTCCTTCTGCTCTTAAATTGTATTAAGACAGATAAGTCTCCCTTACAGATTTGATTTTCATTTTTCATCCAGAGAGCAAAGAGTGTGATAAAGAAGGTTCAAGAGTTCATATTAACAGAACTGCTGAAAAAAAGGCTGCCTTTTCTTTTTGCTCCCTGATGGAGACAGGAAAGGTGTTTCCATGGCTACAGCTATTTGGGGAATGGTTTCTATAGTAACAGCCATGTATATGTACCAAACATGGGCATACTGAGCTAGTGAGGCTCCCTGATGGGGTCTAGGGTGTGGCTTTGACAAATGGCAGAGAAAGCACTTCACTGATTACGTTCACTTCTAATCTCCTACTAAACATTCACACTCACAGCCTGATGTTTTGGCTGTAAGAGCAGCAAATCCACAGAAGTAAAACACTTAAATAAATCAATAAATAAATAACACCCACACATTCAAAATGCCTCCAGTTACTTACTCCCAAGAGCACTAACAAAATGAGTACTGGTCCTTCTGAATTTTCTGTGTACTATACAAATAAGTTAAGAAACAAACATTATGAAAGCAGCCTCCAGTGCTTTGTTTTCACAGCAAAAAAAAAATAATAATCTGGTTACTGAATATGTGCAATAAGCACACTAATGCTGCAAACAACTGGCACTTTTTTTTTTATTTTAAGATTTTATATCTTGGGAATTCATAAACAAAACAAAGGTTAATTCTAAATAATATGCAGCAGGTCCATTCTTTACTCCTACAATAAGGAGTCAACTAAGATACCATAAATTTTTCAGGCAGCAGTCATTTTAAATTGAATGTAACTAAAAGGTGTTAAAAACAGCTAAATATATCTTTGGCTGGTTTCTCCTGACATTTCACACTGAAATGACATGGTAAATAGTTTTTATCTTAGGGCTTGAGTTGACTGGTGATGTTGCCAGCTGCAGTGAGTCAGCAAACCATCGTCCTGGAGGACAGAAGCAAAATCAAGTGACTCGGATGAAGATGGTGAAGTTAATGTGTACAATCATATGAGCTTGTGGGAAACACATGCAACACATTCGA
This sequence comes from Girardinus metallicus, assembly GCA_903067095.1. Taxonomy (NCBI): domain Eukaryota; kingdom Metazoa; phylum Chordata; class Actinopteri; order Cyprinodontiformes; family Poeciliidae; genus Girardinus; species Girardinus metallicus. The sequence goes on from CAEGAE010057422.1 coordinate 32,632, forward strand.
CTTGAGACAGCGCCCCTAATGGCGAGACATTCAGTTCACAAGACTATAATAAACATGACTCAATAGCTGAGATACTTTGGCACATTTAGCTGTGCTTGAGTTTTTATGGAGTGCAGTTATTCATTTTTATTAGGTTTTTGCTGAATTGCAATATTTGTGACTTTATAATTATTATTATCATTATTATTATCATTATTATTATCATTATTATTACTATTAGTATTATTTAACAGAATAAAAATTGTTTCTTCTCATTTTCGTCACTATAATTCTAAATCTCAAACACTCCAAAACGAAATTAATTTGAGCTTTTCTTGTTGCTGTCTTCAAAAACAGAGAAATGGGGTTGGAACAGAGCCGATGGCTTGCCAGCCATATTTGTTACAGTGGACTCAAGATACCCACACTGGTTTGATCTCCAATTCAGAGATTTCAGCTGCTGAGTTTAACAAGTTCACGGGGTCAGTAAGTCGGGGCTTGACAACATCAACGGTTTCTGAGGAGCGTTTTAGCCCTGCATCGTGTATTTGCTGTTGTTTATAGCACTTGCTGTAAATGCAGAAGGAGTCAGGAGTAAAGGCGCCATCTCCTGGTTAAAACCTCACAGCACATCGGTTTTAAGAGCAAGAAGCCTGTTCAAAAAGCCATTCAATGTTTTCATATCTTTGTTTTGCTAATTAATTTCGACATAGCATATCGGACTTTGACCTTTAGCAAAGCGATGACAATCATTGCCTCAGTTTTTTTTTTATAATTTGACAGAAAATCAGTCACAATGAAGAACATGTAATTTGATGGCGCATACATTTTGATTATCTATATCTACTTTCTGCGATTTTGCAATCCAGGGAAGTACCCCCAGCCCCCTCCCTTCAGCTAAATAAAACGAGTTTAGAGGTTTACTTGTTACATAATCTTTTGGGGAACAAAAGACAACTTAAAATTTAAGGATCTTCCATGGATCATTTTTTATAAGTTTTAAAGGGACATCATGTTTTAAGATAAAGAAAATACATAACATTGATAAAGTGTCTAAAAGGTTTTTCAGGGCTTCTATCTTTACGTTTCTGTGCGAATTTGGGAAATTAACGTACATTTGTTTCGCTCTGCAGTATTTTGACCGAACGCGTCAGTGCTGGTCCGTTTGGTCAAGTTGAAATTTCCTTTTTGTTTTAGACTGTAAGGCTTTACGTCATGCGGTAGCCTACAGCTTTTGTCACTCAGCCCCGCCTTCATGTATGAAATCATATGACTCAGACACACAGCCGTGAGGTGGCGAGTCGGAAATTGAAATATCTAAGACCACTGCCAAGCACTGATCAATAGAGTTACTCAGCTTTACAAAACTGTGATTTATTTGCAATGTGGACATGAAGTGAAATAAGTCTCCTCAGCTCTGACTATTGGCAACGGTTTACTGCAGGACGGACGGCTGTCAAAGTACCTTGGGAAGTTTGACAGCCGGCAAACTTCACCTCAGCTCTCGCTGCTTACTCAGGACGCAGCCGAAGAGCGTTGTCGCCATCAAAATCTCTGACAACCCAGAAGTCCTTATATTTGTCACTTTAAAAAAAATGGATTAAAGTTATCAAATTAAGCAATGATTTCTTCTTTCACTTCGCCCGCTGCCACAGTGGATACCGGAAAGTTTTCGTTGCTGTGATGATAATGTTGATCACCACACAGCAGTCAAGACAGGAAGCTACTAACTAGCTAGACCAGATTCTTCATCTTTCCTGACAATGCAGAGGATTTTACAGACGGCCGGTAAGCTACCTCTTTTGTTTTTATTAGTTCTTGCTGCTACAATGCACTGCTCTTTTCTTGTAGACTTCTTCTGTCAGTTCTTCAGCCATTTATTAACGTTGCTGTGGTTTATTTGATGCTTATGTATTTCCGGTTAGCATAATGCTAATGGTGTTCTAATCTGGTAAATGTTGCTAACATTTCTTCTTTTTAATTGTTAATAATGAGGCTGCTCTTACTGCATTTTGAGTTTCTACTTCTGCTATAGCGTTAATGTTTGGTTGATGATGTTTGCTGGGTCAGGTGGTATTCTAATGTGGTGTTGTACAGGGAGGAGCTGAATTCCTGTTTGCTAACTCACTTCTATGAACATTTGTGTTAGATTTTTGCTGAGCTCCCAATTGTCAGATAAATCCAGGAGGACTTGTGGTTCCAGTTAGGGCTGTTGTGAACAAATATGTTAGTAATTGAGTAATTTATCGATTATTCTTACGATTAATCGGGTAATCGGATAAAAAAATGATAAAATAAAACATTGGTAAATCTAACATAACAGCAGTGTTACTATTGCATATCAACATCAGTCCAATTTTTCACATTTGAGCTTCTCTAGCAGTTACTTTTCTGTAGTTTAGAAAATTAACCTGTAACAATAATAGCTCACTTTGTTAACTTGAAGAAAAGTTATAC
>CAEGAE010057426.1:0-28098 GCA_903067095.1 Girardinus metallicus
AACCTGCGACCACCGGCACGAGGACTAAAGCCTCCATATGTGGGTTGTGCTTTGCACCTGCGCCACCACAGCACCCCAGGAAATAATTTTAAGCACTAATTGGTATTTGTGTTTTGACTTCTGAAGGCCACTGGTTGCACTGGATTTTGTTTTAGGGGTTAAATATGTCAGTTTTTAGGTTTGTATTGGTAGAAAAATTCAAAATCCCTGTGTCATGATTCTTCAGTTTCACATTTATGCACTACTTTGTGTTTGTCTACCACACTGAATCTCAAATAACTCAACTGAAGTTGAAACAAATTGAAACAGCCTCAAAAGACAAAACCCAGTTTTCTGACCTGATTGTCTAAAGAACACTTTCTGTAGTGAGTTTGGTCTTGACATTGACTTGACTTTCTTTGATAAATATTTTGTCTGTTTGACTAGCATGAAAATCTGAATTTTGTCCCTTCTGTCTCCTGTCTTAGAAACAACCTCTCACAACCTGCCTGTTCAGCGCAGCCTTCTTCGGGGCGCTGGGTTCATCTTTTCTTTACGGCTATAACCTTTCTGTGGTCAATGCGCCTGCTTCGGTGAGTAAAGTTGAACTATTAGCTTGCCTTTGGATATTACGTTGTTATTGGAAGGCAGCATTGATTTATTTTGTTTTCTCATTTCTTATCTTGTTATCACTGCTAGAAAACAATAAATGTTAATCTAGATGCGGTTTTAGACTCAGATTAAAGCGCTGCTAACACTTCAGCTGAATAAAGATTAATATAGAGCTGAAAAAAGTTTAACTTAAATGTTTATTACACTTGCTTATAAAAAGTTAGCCGAAACACAGAACATGCTGAATGCCATTTATGATGCACAGCTAAACAGAAGGGAGGTGCATTGATGAACTGATGAAATTTCGCCCCGTATGTCTAAAGATTATTGCTTACTCAGTGACAGTTCTGGTGAAAACTGTCATAGATAATGGTAACAAATATCAATGCAGTGCAGATTTTGGAGCGATACTGATGCTCCAAAATCCAACTTTTCCCATATTTTTGATCAAGACTGTTAAAAAGACCTTCATCATGACATGTGGCAGAGTTGAAATATTCTTTTACCCTCCAGCTGATGCAGGTCGATAGATCGTTAAACCATGTCTCAATGCAATTTATAACCCTGAAGCTCTAATGACACAGACTATTTAGATGCACATCAATGCCTTTCAAATGATGATCGCTTATGTGAATGACTTCATTTTGCTCCAGCAGAACTTAGTAAGTTTTTAAAATAAACAATAACTAATTCATAATATGTTATCAGCATTAGAATATTAAACGTAAGGCATTCTTTGGAATAGGAAATGCGAGTAACTTTGGGCTAAGCTTCTGTCTGCAGCCAGTGATATGTTATTCAGTTTGTTGTGAGACTGTCTCTCCTCTGGAAACATAAACAATAGGTAGGAGCAGTATAATGTATCTTTATTATCTCAGCTCTCAATGCTGAGTCAGACTAAGAAAAGAGCACGATAAGAGTTAAAGGAAAGCACAGTCCACCTAATTAGTACAATATAGGTCATAAACTCACGTTTTTTCAGTATGTAAGCACACATGGCAGTCTTTGAAACAGTGTATCAGAAGGTTAATCCCCGACGTCAAAACTATTAAACAAATAACATTCCAAAAATGTACTTTCTTATTCACTTCAAACCAACTTTTTCAATTTAAAGCAGGTACCTTTCATGCAGTGACTTATGAATATATTTAGAAATTGCTTAGAGTGGAAAGATATTTGCATAGTCTTTTTTTCTTATTTTTGGTGAATCCAATTTCTGGAGCTTTTCTGTTCCAGTCCAAGAAATGGAAACAAACCTTGCATTTTCAGAGGTTAGACTTTCTAATTTCTTGTGTTTGTTCAAAGGTAATTAGATTTCCCACAGGTCATTTAATTAGTATTCAAAGATTACAGTCATTGGCTCTTTGGTTGCCCACACAGACAAAGGCAACGCTGCGCATAACTCAAAATTACTTTGTGTTTTTTTTCTTTTTTGCGCCTTCTAGAAGCACATGAGTGTGTGAACCCTCAGTTGTGGCTTTTCAGTCTGTTATAACCGCGGTGCTACAGCCAGAACTACAGCATGCTGTCTCACTTATTAATAAAGACTGCAGCTGAAAATGTAACCATTTTTCTGTACTGGTTATTGTGATACTGGTTTTGACAGTATACAATGCTCATAATATCAACTACAAAATATACATAAACATGCATGGCTTTTGTCTGTTAACAGAAAAGATGTGGTGCTAAAGCTATTCAGTGCTGTCTTGTACTAAAATGTATTTGGCAAAAGACAATTTTTCATTGTAAATACAAATTACAATATATGAAAATCTGAGAACAAACAAACAAAACAATACCTAAAGCCTTTGCGCCGTTGGCAAAATACATCAGTCATGTATAACATTATACAGGGGATGTGTATAAAACAGATTTTTGCTTCATCATAAGCACATTAATTTCTCAGTGGCATTCTCAGTGAAGAAAGTATTTTATATATCCCTTCAGATCAATTGATCTTCTGTCATTGGGCTGCAATGTCCTATGAGTGGTCAGATAATTTTTAACCAAATTAATCAGAAAATATGTCATGCCTTCAGTCTTACTTTGAGCTTCAAATATCCAGCAGTTATAAGTAAGTAAAGATTCCTCATAGCACTTTGGGAGAGCTGTGGTTCTTACACTGGGGATACAGTGACAGTGATTCATGTGGTGATGAAATTGTGCTACGCTACAATGTCAGAATGCTTTCTAAGATGATGCTGAAGAGTCTAAGACTCCTGGGTCAGAGCATCTCACAAACTGCAGCCCTTGTGGGATGCTTCCAGTCTGTAGTGGTCTATTACAAGAAGTTCAAGGAAACAGTGTGAAGCAGTCAAGGATCATTGATGCATCTGGGGAGCTGCATCAGTGATCACATGTGAAATCCACACCAAAAGCTAGTGCTGCTCAAACTGCTGAAGAAGTTAATGCTTTTTCTGACAGAAGGAAGAAGTGTGAGAATACACTGTGGATCACCGTTTGTTGCATATGGGAATACATGGTCATACACCATTAAAAGTGCACATGTTGACCTCTTTCTGCTGCCAAAGGAACCATCAACAGGTTCCTTTATCCAATAGGACAGTTGCATGGCCTGATGTATTCAATTACATCGACAGGGTAGATTGCTGTCACCCTGGGTAGATTGCTTTTCTGGAGAACAGCTGTTCACAGCATTTGAACCATTTGGTTCAAATGCTGTGAACCAAATGGTTCACAGCATTTGGTTCATACCAAATGCTGTGAACCAGGGTCCACAGCATTTGGTATTGTTTGGGCTTGGCCAATGTTCTGCAGAGCAATCTAGATTGCCATCCATTTGGTTGTTATTGTGACATAACCAAACGGATGGCACCTACTTAGGTATTGTTGCAGACCATATTTCACAGAAACAGCTTTGCTTGACGGTTATGGTCTCTAAAGCATCCTACCAAAAGCAAGAATGATTGGTTTGAAGAGCAAAGCAGTAGGTTAACTTGGCCTTCAAATCCATTTCAAGCCAGCCAAGCATTTTTAGGATAGAAACGGACAAACAAGTCTGATTCATGGACTTACATAACCCAAAGTATCTTCACCTGGCACCACAATATTGGTGCCAGGTATTACTCTCTACACCTTAGGCGTCTAGTGGAGTCCATGCCTCAACAGGTTGATGTGTAGCAAAATTGTGAAGCAACTCATCTTTAGGCAATTGGTCCCACTGTAATTTCTGCTCTGTAATTTCATAAACTTTCCTATTTCCACTATGATGTCTCATACATATTTAGGCGTTTGTTTCTTCATACAGTACATGCTGCTTTTATCTGCTGATTTAGAAGTGGTGCTTTTAACCTCTATCAGCTCTTCAATGGAGTCTAAAATAAACTATGTGTTCATTGAAGAGTGATGATCATTTAATTAGACCTTTTCTGTGTAAGTTGATTAAACTACATATTATCATGCAAACTGTGATTGATGGATTCAACATAGTAATGAAGGGGACTGTGGGGATTGAATTAGAAAAGGGAAGAAAGCCTGCCTACTATGTACAGAGGCTGATTATTAAAAGTTTAATCTTGAGAATCAGTGCTGTGACGTTAAATGGTGTTCTCAGGGTTTGTATCACCCTCCATTTGCTCCTGGTGGTAATATCAAACTTGTAGCTTCTAACACATCAAAATAGTTCAATAGTTCACTGTGCTTTCATTCTGTCCTCTGCAGCACTTTGATGAATTGCTCAAAAATCCCATCGGCACATAAAATAGATGAAAGAGTTGAGCGAAACCAACTACATTCTTTGTTAACATGACAACACAAAGTCAAAGTTTGGCAAAAGTTATGTGACTTTGTGACTTTTGATTTTTTTTGGTAAAAGTTGACACATTTTCAGATACTGTAGACTGAGCAGATTCATATGAAATCATTGTAAAGAAATTAATTAAAATCAAAATCCTGAGTGAAGATTTGAAGGAGGAAACCTGAACCCACTTAACAGTCTAATTAGCAGACTGATTGCTGTAAAAGAGGAGCATATGTGCTTGATATAATCGTCTTCTTTGGTTCGAGAGGGGTACCTGCAGCTCTTTGTCAATATAGTCTCCCTACAAGGACATTGCTGATAAGAATATCTCTCTTTAAAATAACAAGAACTTTCATAAAAGAGGAGAGTTGGTAATTCTCCTGAGGATTTTCTTTTTTCAAACATTGCGTTGCTTCAACATTTTCTGCAGAGTGGCTATTTGTACTTTGTACTGCAAATAATTGGAGTTTTTGCCAGTGTCTACCTCAGTGATCATTGCTGAAAGACTGCTACACCCTGGACAGCTCTCCAAACATGACCGCACAACACAGAGACACCCAGCAATTCATGGACACACCCACTAACCCACTAAAAAAACTACTAGTAGGATGCCCAGTCAACCTAACATACAAGCTTTTGGATGGTTGGAGGAAGATGAAGTACCTTAAGAGCATGCAGCTTGGTCTGAGCAAGTATTTCAACCTTGCACCTTCTTCCAACAATGCACTGGAGCTATAAACTGCACCACTGTGCACACCTCTACTGCCACTGTCAACCAATTATAGGGCCATTCAGACAAATGATGCTGTAACTGGTTGGAGCAACCAGTTATTGGTTGTCCCACCCAGTTTAATGCCATTAAAATGTCACAAGTCTAGTTGGTGAGTTTCTCGGATTACAACTAACAAGCAAAGGTCTAATTATTTACATTGGTCTTTCAGATCGCTTGTTTTATTTTGGAAAAGCTAAATTCTTGCAATTGAATTTTTCCACAGTGGTATTCAAGTCAAAAAAAAATATATCTTCCACATTATTATTAAAGACTTTCCTTATGGGTTTGGTTATTCTCACACCAAAGCCTACTCTTATCTCCAAGAACCAGGTATAAAGTTTGAAGGTGGAATGAGCTTTCTTAGTTTTTATGTTATCTTGAGCAAGTGGACTCATTTAAAAAAAGGACATTACTATTCAAACACGCTTTTCTTTAGCATATATTGACATTTTCTGGTATTTATTTTTTTAATTTGTTGTAACATTTAATTTGCTCTTTGCTGTCAAAAACGCCGAGCTACTAAAGTAGGTTCTGTTCTTCTTTAGATGCAAGAAAGCCTCCGTCTTTTTAGCGTGTCAAGCAATTGCTCGTTGTTTATCTTCCTTTGTAGTCTCTGCCCACCAGGAACAAGAGCTGATCATTAATGTATTGCTGACTTCTGTCGACCACTGCAGGGGGACCACCGTGCTTCCCCTGTCTTTGCAAAACTCATGGAAAATACATGAAGCCCCCTTTTTAGTTGATGTTCTCCCACCACAGAGGGAGTCTACTGTCTGTTCTTATCCGTTTCTCAGCTGGCAAAGGGTGACTGGAAAAAGGTAGTGGTGGAATTTATTACAATAAAATGCCTGTAGCAGAGAGCCTGTGTATGCGCACACACACACACACGCACACACACCAAACCAGGCTGTTTCACAAAGGATCTTGATTAGCCTTTTTAGTAACAATCTACCAAAGCAATAATAACCTCTTCAAACAGCATGTCAGACCACAGCATGCATGCATAAACCAACATTCGGTTGTCTTTGCGCACAGCAGGTCCATCTCCAGCAGCTGGTCTTTTTTAAAATAAATGAAGGATTTTTTTTAATCAAGAGTCAAATATGCAGTAAATCTTGAGAAATATTCTGTTAAGACATCACAAACTAAATATATAATTAATCCCCATCTTCTTGGTCTGAAATGCTTTTTTTTATTTTAACTTGCTGTGTGCAGCGAAGTGGATTGAAAGGATAAACCTTGAACATTACACAGAGATGGAAGTTTATGTCAGTGGTACAAATCTAAGTAAGATTTTTTCCTTTTTAATCATTGTAAATCTTTTCTGGAAAACTTGAGTTGTTTGGATGCGTGGTGATCAATGACCGGTAGCTACAAGTGGAGAAAAATGTGATTAGAAACAGATTTCTCACATTACCTGGTGTCTTTGATAAACTATTGTCATTTTTGCAAAAGTTTAAACTGTGAGCTGTATAGGAATGGAAACTCTGCCTGTAGGTAGGCATATTTAGGCATAATTTGCTATTTATCTATTTCATTTAACTTACTTCTAATACAATAGTGTTATCTTAAATATTTTGAAAAGGGAATGAATCTCTGACTATAAGGATAACAGATTAGAAGGATTAGAATTTTAGCTAACATTAGCAATTCAAAACAACTCAAACAGAAAATGGGTGCACCTGTATGACACAGCAATCTTACAAAATCAACTACCTTTTGCACTTTGTCAAAAGTAGCCCTAATGTTTCTTTGTTTCCGATGCCCAGTCAGCTGATTGAGTCTGTCAGAATTGTTTGCAAATAACTACATGACCTTGGCACCTGATTACGAAGCAGGTTCAACCCATTTCAGTTTTCCTAATGAGATCCGGCCACCACGTCTCATCAGTTCTGCACGAGAAAGGAGTAATTTTCTGAAATGATTGTCAGTTGTGCGGAAGCATCAAAGGTGACCTTTGCTTTCCAGATCAGACCGGTGCATTTACGATTAGCTAATCCGCCAACTCAGCTGACATTTATAAATCACTTTAAAATTATACACAGCTAAACTTTTTTTTTTTTTTTACCCAGGAGGTTCCCGGTTACAATCCTGTTCAATGTAAAACACCTGCCAAGTCTGTGCGCACACAGCTGTGGAGTGGGGGTGGGTGTAATGAAGTGGCAACCCCCGTGAAGGGAAGTGCAAAAAAGGACAACAATACAGCTAAACTTTTTTATTTAAAATTCACAGCTTCATGTAGAAAGTTGAGTGCAGTGATGCAGATGATACCACTGCCACTCTGGGTACTCCAAATTTCTTCCACAGTCCAAAAGGACGACAATGAGGTTAATGGGTCTGACTGTTGATTGTTCTGTGTGTCTCTGTGTTGCCATGTCATGGGCTGGCGACCTGTCAGGGATGCATCCCAACTCCTGCCCCAGTGACTGCTGGAGATGAGCACCAGTGCTTCCACAACCCTGCAACAATAAGTGGATATAGAAACTAGAGGGATGGATGTAGAAAGAAGTAACCTGAAACTTATGTCTCATTGTCATCATGTAACATGTAAAAATTTTATTTGCAGTTGTGCCGCATCGAACGTTTCTTCTGCTATAAAAAAAAACTTAAACATGGATCGTAAAGTCCGAATGAAACCCTACTAATTTACAACAAAATGCATAACATTTGCAGCTATCAGTGTTATTTTTATATTGTTTTTTTTTTTAATATATATTTGTCTTGTCTGAAGTATAGCTGAATCTGTTTTCTTGTGTTTTGCAGTACATTAAAGATTTCTACAATAAGACCTGGATGGAGAGATATGGGAAACCTATTCCTCCAGAAACATCCACTCTTTTGTGGTCTGTAACTGTGTCCATATTTGCCATCGGAGGCCTTCTTGGAACTCTGTTGGTCTCTTTGATTATTAAAGTAGCTGGGCGGTGAGTAACACAAGATCATTTGTTCAGAGTTTTATATTTCAGGATATGATTGCTGTATCAGTTATTCAATAAGACGTGAAAAACAAGATGAGTCTCTAAGGCTTTTGCAGGAATTAGGATAATAAGTTGCAGCAACGTGCCGTTTGGTAAATGCACTTCATTTAATTAAGCATCACTAGTGGGGAGTGTCTGTTGAATTTTAAATGTTGCCAGCCAATTGATACTCGTTCAGATCTATCGTGGCAGTGTTAACAACCGATAACTGTCTTGGTAAAATGAAAATATGTTGTCATGAAGTCATTTTCTAATAATTTGTTTTTCATGATTTAGCTGTTACAACATCCATCCACTTAAAGGAAACACATTGAACATGTCAGTTTTCCCAGTAATGGACTTCCCAGTAAATTCACCCCAGGGTCAGACTATAGGTTGGTTAGAAAATTTGCGAAAAACAAGCCTGTTAAGTGATTAATTGCATAACCGATGAGGCAGAATTACCATTCAGCAGACTGCAGAGTGGATCAAAGGATTGCAGAGTACTTACATACCGGCATGTTGAAAGCTTTTGTCAGACGTCGACATGTAAAAAGTGTTTTCTGCTCACAGTGTCGATTCGTCTGATTCCAGACTTGCCTCACAGCAACAAGATCACAGCAGGACCCCTGCAAAACTCACATTACATGTCACATTGCACTATCAAGGTTCAGTGTTTTTGGATTTTATGAGACAAGGTAGCACAAAGTAGAGCATCCAGTGCCAGTAAAAGGTCTTCACCACCGTGGTTGTTTTGTCATTTTTATTTGATTCACAAATCAGTCAAGCAAACTTTGGCTTTTTTGACAAAAGTGAAATCTGATTTGTACAAAATAATGACTATTAAATTCAATTATTAAGTAAATAGGTGATCCTCAAATATTTACTCCCCTTCATGTCAGTATTTAGAAAATGTACATCTGAGCTCAACAGTTTTACTTCCTTGCTAAACCTTTCAAGGATGTGTTTTTATTTCCTAGCTTTAAACTTTTCCACAATCTTCTCACTGACTGCCATGTCCTTGGTTTTCATGGTGCTGGTTGTTGACTAAATGCTCTATAAATAGGTGACTTCTGAAGATCATTGGTTGCACTGAATTAAATTTAGGGGTGTCAGAGTAAATTAAGACGAATACTAGTATATACTTACAAGTTTAATTTGCATTAGATTGCAATAGCTCTCATACAAAGAGTATTTTGTGTGATGAAAAAGAGAAAACAGGTTAATACAATACACATACACTTAGAAGCTGCTTTGGCCATCTTTATAAAACAAAAAGCATGTTTAGAGGAAAAGGTTTAGAAAATTTTATTCTGTTTCTGTACACCTTTACAAAATGGAAGCACTGGTATCTGAAAACCTTTACAAAATACTGAATGTGAGTGTGCACTTCAGGAACCAATTTCTTTCCTGTATGTATTTATTTATTTAAAAAGGAAAAAATTATAGTAAGGCTGAAGCTGTTGAAGGAGGCTGAGTGTTGACATTAGCCCTTTTTGTCAACATTTCAAATCCTTTGCTTTATATCCAGGGTTTTTCAGGTTTGGTCCAGAGTTTTACCTCATTGGTTCTTGACAGGTTGATGAACTTTCATCCATCCTTCTTCATACTTCACATTGACACATTTCAGATAAATGTTTATTTTTTTGGCAGTTGGTGTTGAAGTTTATTTGATGTGTCTGAAATTTTCTGTACTCGTCTTTTCTTTTTTGCTTTGCCTGACTTTTCAGGCTATGTTTCAGTCTTTGTTTTCCATGTCTTTTATCCCATACCCACAGACATTTATTTATATGTTTTACAGTCATCAGTGCTAATGTTGATCTTTCAAAAATGTATAATCATAAAATATAAAACCCCAGCATATTACTTTCCTCCTACAACTGCAACACTGGTGAGTTTTGTTCCCCTCATATTTCTCTAATACTCAGTTGGACAGACAGCTTGTCCTATTAAGTGCAGGTCTCCAAGAAGTTGTTATACCCACACTTGTGTTCTTCCTGATGTCTCCAGCCCAACACTACAGCTATTATGTGAAAAAGATTTTTTTGGTGACTTATTATCCTTCCAGCGATGTACTACTCAAGTTTAGGGAGGAATGCAGTAAAAAAAAAAAAGAAAAAAAAAGAAAGGAGTTGCTTTTGATCTAGCAGTGGTGCTTTGACAACTTATTCTGCCTGCTGAGATCCAGTCTCATAGGTAGTGTAATGAGTTTCTCAGGGTTCGGACAAGTCAGGTAGTTTCACATCCTCTGTGTGCAGAGCTCTGCGCCCTGTGCCCTTCAGGGACAGACATGAGCTTAACATAATCACCTCCTATGCTTCCAAGCTAATTTTGATTCACAAGAATCTATTAACCACTAGTCATTAGGATGATATTGTCAAAGCAGAGGAAGAATCATGACTCTCATACTTTGATTGTTTCTTTCTATTTGAGTCCACTACAACACTCTTAAGATTCACCTTGACTTTCTTCCTCTGGATTTATGTTGTGTCGATTGAAGGTACTCATTTTTCCTTTTGTATTCTTTGCTAGACATTAGTGTCCCAGTTGGTAATTCGGGAGAGGCTGACATTCAGATGTCAGAGTGAATATATAAAAGCATCGGAAGACACATGCAGAGATCAAGCAGACAGCAACTCTGTAAAAGTGACCAAGGAATTCATTAAAAGTTTTCAAGTAAAGCTGAGGTTAATGGCTTTTTTTTTACACTTTGCCATAATGAAGACGTGACATGAAGACAGCATGGCGTGTTGTTTGTTCTCCAGCTCTGCTATTACGTAAATGAGGCTGCCCTTGAGACGACGTGCATTTCTGCAGCAGCAGTTAAAATGAGCATCTACTCCTTTGACCCTTGACATTAAGCGATGAAACTCCTCTGTTTAATCCTTGTAACAAAATTAGTTTTTTTTTTTTAGTCTTTCGGCTTGTTTAGTCTTGGATTTCAAATTTGATTCTTAAAATGGTAATGTCTTTACAAAACAGTCTTGTGTGCATGCAGATGAATTCATACATATCCATAAAGCCTGTTTCATTTTGTTGACATTCAGAGGTGTTCTTGGAGGGCATTTTGAAGAAAACCAATTTTCAAAGTTCCAATTCTGAGGTTTTTCAGAGTTGGATGTTTTATAAATGAGGTTATGAATCATATATGAACAAACCTCTGTTAAATCTTGAATATGTATAGGAGCAGTATGATTGAGTTTGGTGTATGCATATGTCAGTGGGCTGGAGGCAGTAAGGAGTCAGAAAAACTATCAAAAATACCAGTGAAAGGACGACTTGCATTAGGAGAATAATATTTGTTCAAGTTATTTTGTTATTACTTTTAACCATGCCAATAATTTAATGTAATTGTGGAAGGACAAAATGTTGTAAAGTAGCAAGAAATAACTAAGATAATTTACTTTCAATTCTCAGTTTATAATGTCAATAACATTGTTAAGCAATGTCCTTCCACCAGTCTGTGCACCTTCTCCATGGTAACCAGCTGTTGCACTCACTGGTCAATGAGTAATACTAGCATCAAATACTTGTGTCAGTACTATGTTCTTTGTGTTTTAACGCAGATATTCATTACACTATCAGAATTTAGGATGTACATCATTCCATCCATCTATTTTCTAGTGGTGTCTGGAGGGGAGCTGGTGTCTATCTCCAGCTAACATTCCGGGCGAGAGGCGGGGCTCACCCTGGACAGGTCACCAGTCTGTCGCAGGGCAACACAGAGACAGAAAGGACACACATGCACTCACACCTAGGGAGAATTTGGAGAGACCAATTAACCTGACAGTCATGGTTTTGGACTATGGGAGGAACCCGGAGTACCCGGAGAGAACCCACAAATGCAAACGCCATGCAGAAAGACTCCAGGCCGGGAATCGAACCCAGGACCTTCTTGCTGTGCAACAGTTCTACCAACTGTGCCACTGTGCAGATGCGCATCCGCTATTAAATTGGTCAAAAACAAAAAATACAGCAGTCTCTTAGTCACTGACTGATTTATGCCTAGCCTTGTGATAATTATGATTATTTCTATTGCATTTAATGCAAAAAATGACTTTCAGATTAGAATATTACATCCTATTCAAAGACATGAATATAGAAATGTGGACTAAGGGAAAAGTAAAAGGTTATTGGTACATTTACTCTGCTTAAGGAGCCTCATCAGAATCATATTCTAAATTGTTGAATATAACTAGATTAAAGCAGTTTAGTACAAGTTGGACCTTCTTTTACCACAATAATTCTTCTTGGCTTAGAAACATTCCTTAGAGATTTTGCATTGGTACAAATCCTTTCATCTAAAGATGCGCTGCTTTTTTTTTTAAACCATGTTGAATTTTTCAGACCTCATTCACTGCTACAGAAAATATGACTTTGATCTCTTCTCAGTCATGCCAAAAATAAATAACTCCATGTCCACACTAGCTGACAGATTAAAGTATAATACAGCTTCTTCGGGTAGATTTAGCTCAAGATTACTCAGTAATGATGTCAGGCCACGCAAGGGGCAAAAAGAGTCACCTGCTGGATTAAATTTGAAGTCTCTGAGATGTTTCAAAGGGAAATTTCAATTTCATTTTAGGTGTGAAAAGAGGGGCATAATATGACAGTTTGTGCTTGCTTTGTAGAACATGAGAAATGAAGTTAAATTTGAAAAGCCTGTCTGAAGTTCTTGGGCCCTTTTAGCTGGAAAACTCTTTGATAAAGTGGATTTTGTGACATGTATGCAAGAGCTGCCTGAATGCACAGTTTGTGGAGATCTCTCTAGATTTCATTTGTGAATAGAGCGTCATTGTACCGACACCATTATTAATCTGATCTGATTCCTCTGGCTGATGATTAGGTCGATTATGATTACACACACTGACACATTCAAGCATCTGTTCAGAAATGAGTGGTTTAACTTTCAGTTTTTCTTGGTCTGTGAAAAAAAGATAAATTTCAATGAATCCTCCCTGAAGTGTTCTCCATGCACTTGACACAAAGGGCCTCCTACATTAAAACATTTTTCTGCTTCCCTGGCCTTGAAGAATCCTTCATATCCAATGGTTTTTATCCCTTTTATGAACATCTAAAGCCACAAAAAAGTGAAATAGTTTTCTTTTTACTTTGGCTGTCTCGAGTCTCGTCACTCCTGATTGTTCTTGCTTTGGAGTGCCTTGCGGAAATGTTTTGACAGAAGTCAGATATGCTTGCTGTTCTCCTTCTTGTATCACAATTAAAGCGCCGCAGACGTTTCAACAAAGGGCTTGAATAAGTGGATTAGAATTCTACTCGGGTTTCATTGCCATCATGTCTATACTGCTGATCTTCTCCTCTTTCCTTTGTCATATAGAGTCACGTCTACGTTGTCTTTCTGTTTTCCAGAAAGGGAACCTTGCTGCTGAATAACTGCTTTGCTGTGGCAGCTGCTTTGTTGCTGTCACTGGGTGAGATGTCAAGATCTTTTGAGATGCTCATCATTGGCCGGATCGTTATGGGCATGAACTCGGGTCAGTGTGCAATTAAAGGAAGCATGTTTTGTTTAACCTGGTGTACAACAAATGCTTATTTTGGTGAAACAAGGGTGGGGAAAAAAAAGGTTTAATTAACTGTGTAAACCTTTTGATACCCCTCCAAAAAATTTCAATAATAATTTTGATACCCCTCCAAACAGCCTTTTATCGCAGGTAAACAAATGCAGCAGACTGTATGAACCTGGGAGACCAAACACATCTGCAGAGAAACACTTTTCTCTTTCTTTCAAAATGCTCCAGCCTGAAAAAAATAAAATAAAATCAGGTTTAATGTTTGATCTTTCCAAAAACTAAGGCTGCTTATCTGCATAAGCAAAACAAACAAAAAGAGAAGAAGAAGAAATTAAGGTAATTATTATATTGGTAAAGAAAGTGTTTGGAGTTCGTCAAGAGGCAAAAGCAATAAAGATAGGCAGATGTTCAAAATAATTTCCTTATCAAATATGAATTCGGTGGTGATCAGAGAGCAGAGAAGCTCTAATTGCCTTCTGTTCTGAGAGCTACACACAAACTGCAGAGGGGGAAAAAAACTGCACTTAATCAGAGAATGACTCCAGGACAGCCTTGGCAACAACCATTCTTTACATATTCACACTGTCAACAGTATGGGAACTATATGCTCGGATGCTCTCATCACCAAAACAAAACAAAATATATATTTCAAGTTGCAATAAAAACAAAACAAAATACAAAAATAGCTCTCCTCACTTCAAGTGGATAATCATGAAGAACTTTTTTTCTTACTCACAGAGAGTAAGAAAAAAACCTGCAAACTCAACTATCTCGTATGGAATTGCTTTAATTTTATTAATGAATTGACAAGTCATCGGCTTTACTACATGTATTGATTTTCTAAAAGTTGTAGATTTTATGTGTGCCATTTGATAGAAACTGTTAGTACAGCATAGTTTTACGACATCCTCAGGTCCCAGGAAAACATCTCCAAACATCAGACAAAATGACCTCAGACGTTAGCGACAGTAGACAAAAAGTAACTATCAGGTTAACAGATTAAATGGCATAAGACCAGATGGATCCAGACAAAACGGCATGATAATAACGGGACTCAGACCTAAAGGCATATTCCCAAATAAACTGAGTCAGGTGAAATGATTCAGACCAAACAGATGTAGGCCAAATAGACTCAGACCAAGTGACATACTGAGCAACATCAGAACAAATGAACTTGGACACAAAACAAAACAGTTTTTGGACAAAACAGCCCAATTTAAAGTGACGTCAGATCAAATGTAATCAAACCAAACTGACTGCTTGTGCCAGTACAGGTTTATTAGCGTTCTTGTCAAGATCCCATCAGGCTTAAAGCAGAGTTTTACTGAGTTTACTAAACACAATAGAGACCAATATGTTATTGGTTATCTTCCGTAGATTATCCCCTCTTTTTTGTTTTCTTACTCATTTCTACTCCCTTTTTCACTTGATTCTATTACGTGACCTTTGTTTTTTTTCCCTCTAGGTATATCACTTAGTGTCCTCCCCATGTACCTGGGAGAGATTTCCCCTAAACATATCAGAGGCTCCATTGGCCAGTTCAACTCCATCCTGATCTGCTTGGGCGTGTTCACAGGACAAGTGTTGGGTCTCCCCGAGCTCTTGGGTCAGGTCGGTGAGCAAACAAATATAATATGCCCTCATGTGTAAGCAGTGGATTTTTACAATTTATAACTGATGATCGATTGTCAATTCTTTGATGAAGTTGGAAAATTAAAGAAAAGGCATAGAAAGCACATAATTCTTGAAGTGCAGTGGTACATATGACTGCAGTGTTCTGTGATTGGATGAGGAGCTGATGTAATTTCCTAATCCAGGTGGAGAAGCTCCTTTCATGGTCTGCTTTGGTAGCATGTCACGGTATAACAGCAGAGTGGGCAGAGTGTGAACACCTTTTAAACAGCACATCATCTGGATTTCAGCTGCACAGCAGCATATCTAGCCTCCACGAACCACAATCTATTGAATCTGCTGGATCATTTACACGCCTGTCTGTGCATTCATCTGCAGGTGGCTGCTGGTATTTTTTTTTCTCTCAGTCTATTACATAAGCTCTTCAACAATTAATAACACAATAAACCTTGATCGCTCTGACAGATAATCAGTTTTTCCGGACTCCTTTTACCAGTGAATGATTTTCCCTCCAGGCTGGCCTGACCTAAACCATGACAAATTATAGCTGAGAAAAGCATTACCAACATTGCCTCTTCCACTATGAGACATAGATTTTTTTTTTTTTTTTTTTTTTTTAGTTTAATAATGATTTCTTATTGTTTTGTGTTGATTTGTTTAATTTCCAGGTCCGCTTTGACAGTTCACTTATATATTTTGCTGCATTCTCTAGTGTCTGCTTTAGACACCTCCCTTAAGGTCTATTGAATATGTCAAGTAGAAAACAGTGCTGAGGGCAGCTGGTGACACAATTGATTACTGAAAAGGGTGTATGGCAAAGTGTGAATAAGAAAATGTTAAAAGCTTGAAGGGATGGTCCGGTGTTCGTGTAAAAATAAATTTCAGCAAACATTCAGCTTCTGTGAATGACAAATTATTCATACAACCTCCATACGGATGCTGTTGTCAAAACATGACATTTTCAGGATTTTGGTCATTTGCTCCAAATCTCTTAGCTCTACTGGGTTGAAAGACACGCACACGGCTAAGCACCTGTTTAGGTGGTCCCTAAAAATTAGCAATACTGACTACATCTCTGCTGCCAAAGGAGTGGCGCTGCATACTTTTTCTAAAGCATTTAGCTCATACATAGTAAAATGTTGTTGCAACTTAGGACAATTATTATGGCTAATCATGCAACTGTGCTGTTGTGGGAGATCAGTTACTGACTCAACGTCATCTACAGACATCAGCAGATGTTTAGCTCTGACAGAGGGCACATAAAAGTTAAAGACAAGATTTTCCTACCAAATTAACAACAGCTGCTGCTGCCTTGCGGCAAATCAGTCAGCATATACCCATGAAAAAGGTGTTTTGTTTCAAGAAAACAGAACATGCTATGCTATGCATGTAGCAGCTATACATGTTTAAAGAATAGCTGTTTTCCTTGCTGTCTGGTGGAGACATGCTGCTCACAGTGCAATTTGGGAAAATACTGGTTTGTTGATAAATGTCGATTGTTCTGGACTTTACTACCATTTAGCTTTCACACTAAGAACAACCCTACCCCTTAGTGTTAACATGCAAAACTTAGAAAATAGTGAATTGGTGGAATAAAGAAAAGTAAATAAATTAACTAAACTTTGTAGATTTTTTTAATCAAATCACTTTACAGTGCAGCCATGTTCACCCATCAACATGTAAAGGAAGGAAGCTACAGCTTTTTGGACTCTAAGAAAAGTGCTCTTAATGATCCACTGTCACCCCACCACAGTAAATTAAATCAATTTTACATTTACTTAAGTTATTGTCTGATGTTAAAGTTTGTTTAGCCTGAAAAATTTACTGAAATATTTAAGTGCCACAACAAATCAAATTCAAAAGACATCTGTAACCACAAAAAGTACTTTTTCACGTCACTGTAAACCTGAAAGACCATTTGTTTGCTAGTCAAAAAGGTCTGAGTGAACAGAACGGTTAAAGACAACAAAACAGAGCTTGATACCTAACATTTGTCAAGATTAATGGTTGGTTTGACATTGAAACCAACCAGGTTGGTTTTATAGTACAGTTAGTTGTTCTATAAGAACTATATTTAATAAGCGTCAGCCACTTTGGTGCTGAGCCAGATATCTGCTTAGCTAAGAAATCACCTTTACCTGTTTGCATTGCAATGGTCTTGCTTTCCTCTCCTCCCTAATCTCTTATATTGAATTGCAGTAGGGAAATCGCACCGGTCATAAATTATGCAGCATCAGGAAGTTTTTCCCACGATAACAGAAGAGTTAACATTATGCATGGCCACTCTTCACGTTGCAGTGGCTATTTTTTAGCATCAGCTTTAATAATTTATCACCTACAAATAGTCATTAGAAGGTGCAGTTGAAACCAGATACAGAAACACAATCAGACTCATTTTTTCCTTTTTAGCTCAGCTGGGATAAAACAACTTATATTTAAGCTAGTGGTTTCTATTTGGTTTCTGTTTGCTTAATCCCAAAAAATGAACTAAATATTTTTTTTTTTCTTTTATTAAAAATTTGGGAAAACTCCAGTGATGATATCATGACTGAAAGCTTTTCAATAACTTAAAAGCAACATCAACATCAAACACATCAGCCGAGATTTCAGGAAAAATGTCCAGCTATGAAAAGTTGTGTTTTGGTGCATAAATGTGTGTCAACCCCAGAACATGAGCAACGGTGTGGGAGCAAAGCAAACTGCAAATTTTATATAGCTATTCAGTCAGGAGTAAGGGACAACATTCCAACAAAGATTTGTGAGGAACTTGTGAAAAGATTCCCAGAAGAAGTTGCAGTTTAAAATCAATTTTAACAAATACTAAGAAAATGCAAATAAGCTTATATTTAAGTGTTCCCCATAATCACTTGCTGCTAAAACATGTAAGAATTATTACAATCCTGTTTGTACAACAATGAGGGAAAATGTACATTTAACATGCTGTATTTACAAGCATTAGTAAATAAATACAATAGTTCTCATAAAAAGGTTTCACCCCATGGAATATTTGCCCATTTTTGCTGTTTTTATAAATCAATAGTGATTAACAAAAAAAAAAAAATTAAATAAAAAAATTCAAAAGAACCCCTTTAATGTCAAAGTGAAGACTAATTTCTACAAAATAATTACAATGATTTAATTTCCTTCTGCATCAATACACTACTTTCTGTTCATCTATCACAAAAGTTGCTCATAAAATATACAAAATGTAGTTGTAAACATCAAAATGAAATGACTGTTTTGTTGTTTTATCATACAGCAGAACATGCAAAGGATGAAAATCTACTAAAGGAAATGAAATTGTACACTATCTTGGATGAATTACATGATACTGGGGATTCATATTCGAATATGAATTTGTGCATTTGTAAGCATTTGTGCTTGTTGTCTAAAATTTGAACAATTTAAGACAACAAAATTATTCTACTAAAGAAAAGGAAAAAATGATATGTAATATTTTACATCATGGTTCTATTTTAAAATGCATTTAATTTGACTTTTGAACATTCTTAATGAAACTTGCGTGTGTTTTTGAAAGTAGAATAATTATATCAAATTACTTTTGGCCCCCGGCATTATGCCTAATGAGTTACCTTATGAGGCCACCCGAACAACTTTCATAATCTGGGCTCTCGTGTCAGCCGGCTACCCCTCCACATCTTCCTTGCGACATTAATGTAAGAGTTGGCCACAAAGGTTTAAATGCCAAGGTCTTTCTAACTGATGAGATCTCACAGCTCTGCTCTGACTTTTTCAACTCCGCGGCCTCTCAGCAGATCGTTCCAGTTTGGCTTGACATTCAAGCCCGAGCTGGCGCTGGAGAGAGACAGAGAGAGGGAGAAAGCCCATCTCTGCTCACACTTAATTATTTTTCTTCACTTTCCCAGGCTAGCTGCCAACATCGCCCATCAGGCACCTCTGTTTAAAGAAAAAAAAACTTTTACCCTTCACTTCACAGTACGTGTCTGGGTCTATCTGCCTGTCTTATTTCGTTTAGATAGCACCAGGAATTGTCAGTCACACCTTGTTAACCCAGAGGAAGTGTTACTCTGTCTCTTCACACCTTATTGGCTATTGCAGCAAAAACATTGGGTATGGTCGGTGTTGATTCCGCTTGCCACTGAAAGATTGTCATGACAGGGATCCATCATATCCCCGCTCAATTATTTGCTTGCTGCATCCTTAGTTTATCTTTCAGGCCCAGAAACAGACATGAGCCTAAGGCACATGAGCTTTGAAAGCCAATCTGTTATGTCATGAGAACAGAGTGCTAATAATCAACAGCTCTCCTCTTGGCACACTTTGTAGACTTTAGATTACAAGTTACTTTTGGCACTGTATTTAAAAAAATGAATTATGGAATATGTCTTCTGAAATTAATTAACCGCATTTATATCTGTTGGCACTTGTTGATACCAAGAACAGAAGATTTGTCTTTAAAAATTTTTATAAAAATGTGGAACTTAAGGGAGTTACAGACTTCTCACACAAATGTGCAGAAGCAACCCCTGGACAGTGAATCAGCTTTTCAGTATCTGAATGCGTGAATCTTACAGTTCTCCCAGGAATGTTTCAGGATAGTTTCTCTGCACTGCATGTCCAATACAATATCATGTCAGACATGATATTGTATTGAATGCAGGAAAGGCTCAGATACACAGAGATCAGGGCTGGGATGAATTGAGGGCAAAGGTCGGAATCTGTGTCCAGAAAGCAGAAATAAATGTAGAGTCTAACGGGAAAAAGACAGAACAAAAATGAACCTCAATAGAGCAGAACACAGGTGAGAGGCAGAAGAACAATAAGCAGGCACAGGTAGACTGTGTAAACTGATTCCTGCCTCACATGCGAGCAAGAAATGGAAACCGACCAACTGAAGCACTACAGACTAGATTCTTAATCTATATATATTGATTTGACCCTTGTCACATTTTAAACTATCTTCCTAAATATATTATGGGTGTCGTGTGTCTCTCCGAAGCTGCTATATATTCTGTGACATGCTTTTTACTCCATGTCATTTTGGACTTACGGGAGAGATGATATGTGGTAAATGCATCAACATGCCGGGCTGGCCTCTGAACGCGGACTCCATCAGGCTTACTCTCCATGACGGCGTCTGTTAATGGGAGCTGGTCCAAGATGTCATTTGTTGTCGACTGCCAAATTGTGATAAGCCATGACAAATGATAATTAATGTAACCTTGGTGCTCAGCGTCTGACCTTTTCCCAGTAGAGCAGCATGTTTATTTAGGTTTTGCAGGAGCAGGCCTTTAGCCAGTCTGTCACTAATGGCCCATGGGATTCCAAGGCCGTCAGCATGCCTCAGACAAAGACGAAGGTTCAATCTAGCTGCCTTATTGAGCTTTATTTATACTCTGTGTTCTCCATTACATCAGTCTATACTTTCAGAGAGTTGCGCAAATTGACAAAAAAAGTTGATGGTTTGCTTTAGCCTATTGGGGAAGTGTTATTCTTGTTCATGCTAGATTATCAGTACTCTTGGTTTTTACACACGAGATCAATAAAATACATTGAACAGGGTGAGATTCACTTTTTGTGTGACTGAACTTTAAATTGTCGGCTGTGGAAACATGGATCGTGTTGAACATGGCACAAGGGTTTTGCTAAGCTACATTTTCTGATGATTGGTATGTGTGTTCACACACTTTCTTGTCTCTTGTCAAACTCACATTGTCAGTGGAGATGAATCGCTCAGTTTTTGACGTGCAGAAGTGCTGCTGGTGAGACGTGATTGGGTTAAGACCTCTGGAAGCTTTCTACAACACTAGTGTATGTCCTGGGAGATTGGTTATCTGCAGTATCCATCATCTTTGCAGCAAGCTTGGCTACAAAGATCTGAAATCTGATTCATGGAACTAGAATATTGAAGAGAGTTTTTCCTTTTAATTTTATATAATTTTTGTGTTGACAATAACCTTTTTGAAATGCAGAGTAAGTATAGAGCATGCAGGGTATAACTAGCATGTTATCTTACATTGTCTTCCTTCATTCAGTGTACGAAACATGGCTAATAAATAAACAAAATAGCTAAGAAGCTTATTTTAGGGAAAAGGCTTCTCCTGGGTAGCAGCTACTGCTAATGTCGGCAGTGCACTGGCCCCCACTAACGGGCAATGCACTGCTAGTGGTTGTGCTAATGTTAATGCACTGCCTTTTGATTTTTACTTTTGCAAAACTAAAACTCAGATGTTCATTTCATGGCACTTGGCTACCAGAAAACATGGTCATCTCTTAGCAACAGATTAACAACAAATATTGTTATTGTTCATAAAACATAAGATTTCTTCTGCTCTTTTGAAACACAACTTACATTACTTAAGAAGAATTGTGCATTTGGTGAATTTTTCAGAAAAGTGAAAATGCTTTTTTCTTTTGTCATTGGTGATGAATATATTGTAAAACAAACATTCAACACAAAAGATCTGATTTATACTTCGTGGCAGTACGTTACCAGAGAAAAATGTTAATCTCTTAACACCAAATGAATTATTGTTTATAAAACATAAGCTCTTTTGGAATATTGCCTATCTACTTAGATACAAGAATTTTACAGTTGGTAAATTTTGCGCTCATCTCTTAGCGACAGATTAACAACAAATATTATTGCTCAAAAAACATAAGATTTCTTCTGCTCTTTTGAAATACTACTTACCTTATGTCACTTAAGAAGAATTGTGCTGTTGGTGAATTTTTGAGAAAAGTGAAAATGTTTTGGGTTTTTTTTTGTCATTGTGTAATAAATATCTGTATTATAAAACAGACATTCAACACAAAAGTAAAAATCTGATTTTTACTTTGTGGCAGTTCGTTACCAGAAAAAAAAAATGCTCATCTCATAAAACCAAATTAATTATTGTTTATGAAACATAAGCTCTTTTGAAATACTGCATAGATACAAGAAATTTACAGTTGGTAAATTTTGCAAAAGTAAAAATCAGATGTTTACTTCTGAAACATCTGATTTTTACCAGAAAACGCGCTCATTTCTTAGCAACAGATTAACAACAAATATTTTTATTGTTCAAAAACCATAAGATTTCTTCTGCTGTTTTGAAATACTACTTAACTTACACTACTTAGTAAGGAAGAATTGTGCTGCAGTTGGTGAATTTTGGCGAAAAGTGAAAATATATATATTCTTTGTCATTGGTGGTAAATTATAAAACATATACTTGTCTGTAATAAGTGTTCTGTCATGGTGGCGTCTCTGTAGTTCTAACTAGAAGCTCTGCCCTCCTCTGTAGGAACTGAGTGTTCTGCCATCTCTGTAGTTCTCTACATCGCTGCCTTCCTCAGTGTTCTGTTGCCATGGTAACTAATCCTCTGAAAACTGTCATGTGTGAGTGAGACACAGAGGGGGAGACACAATTATATCTCTGTTTTGAATCAGTGTCAGTTAGAATTTGTTTTAATTTGAACTTAGCTCATTTTTTGCTAATTACGTTGCCATGGTTACTCAAAATGCCAACAGAAGTAGTACTTTGCATGCCAAGATCTGTCATTTTGATATATATATATATATATATATATATATATATATATATTGCAGGGGTGCACGCAGCGGTTCAAGCCGCATTAATGGTGAAAGGAAGTGGCAGTTATTTTGAGGTGTAGTGTAATAGGTGCCTTCCATCCATTGCATGGCTAGCTATGCAAGACATTGAAATGCTCTCCTATGCATTGCTATGGCAGGCCCCAATGACAAAAAGGTACATGAAGAATATTTATTATACAGGAGGGCAGAAATGGAGAATTCACCATGAAGTTATTTTAATTAAATAATATTATTATTGTCGGCTCATTAAAGTGGCATTAAAGGAAAGAAAATCCATTGTATCCATCCCTACCATTCTCTGATTGTACAATTGCACTCAAAAAAGGACACATTTATTCTTAGTTCCACTCAGTTCATAACTATAGGGTGTTTTTCTGTGATTGATAAAGAGCTTTGGGGAGCCCAAATAAGGTTCAAAGGTTAAAGTTATTTTTATGTGTGGACCAGGAAACAAACCTGTTACATGAAACACACTGAAACTACTCTAAACATGCCATACTTTTACTCTAGCTTTGATAAAACATAAACCTTTTGACACTTCTGATAAAAGCAGGTCAGTTATCTTATCAAATTTTGTTTTATAGACATGTTGCTCTTACTTCTACTCTTCTTGTTGCCGATGGTGACTTCATATTAAACAGACATGCTCCAGATGACAAAAAATACAAAATTACAATAGAGATCATCTCTGCAATTAACAATATCAAGTTGTCATTCCCCTCCTGTAAGGCGTCTTTGCATATTTGCTTCCAAATATAAATTGTGCTGCTTTTATGATTCTAAGAATGGGACCGCATCACACATCTGCAAGGTCCAGCTGTCAGCTTGTTCCCCTGACAGACCATCAGCAAAATAGGCTTATAGAGAAGGTGACATTCATCACAAACAGCTGCGGGCGGACGGATGATAGGCTTTTCTTCTGATCCCGGCAGATGCACACATAAGATCATCCAAAGACGTTTACTAACCAGGCTCTCACTTTGCGGACGTTCTGTCGTATAGTTGTTAAAGAAACACAGCTCACTAGAGATGTTTATCTCCCAGGTAACAGGCAGGGTAATGGGACTGTGGGGCGCTACACAGGCAGGCTTAAGGGAAAGTAGACAAGCCATCCGTATAGATATCCATTCAAGTTTTTACATTTCATGTCAAAATGAAATGTAAAATAATCTTTCACATAGAGGGAAAGATTATTTTCACCTACTTTCTAGTACACAGAAGGAAATGCCTTGTGCAGTGATGAAAAGCCACTGTAAGGATGAATGGAAGACTTTATCTTTGTTCTGTGGGGTAAAGCTTTGTGGAGTTTGTCACAAAGCAGACTCATTACGCAGTTAGACGCTGCAAAGGTAATTTAATTATGACTCACCCGGTATGAAGGAAAAGCGCGCTTTAGCTAAAATAATTGGATACGCAGGAGATGTGTTGCACTTGACGGATTCATTAGCCCTGTGAAAGCAAGCTGGGTGCTGGGTTTTAAATTGTTTTAAAAAAAGCCACGATTGCAAGAAATTATTTCAATCTGACCTGCTTATTCTCACCAGAAAACCTTGAATCCTAATCTTGTATTTTGAATAAAGATTTAAGAACCACGCACCTCTTAGAAAACACCAACCAGCTCATCTAAATAATTCTCACTCCTTGTCTCAGCTGATATTTTGAGGAAATACTTTATCATTAGAGTTGATAATCATTAAGTGGACACATGAAACCTGCTGCTGTTAAAAAGAACCACTGGATACCAAAAAGTATGCATTCATCATATACTGCACATCTTACCGTGAAACTTAACGCTGAAATCAATGCTGGGAGGGCAGCAAATGTTTAATCAGCCGCTTCACCTCCTGCTGGTATAAAATGGTCTGTTCCTCAGCATCTGAGGTGCTTCTTTAATCTGCCAACATAAATACCATCTACCAGTAGTTAAGTGCACAAAATAACTGGTACGAGCTATGTTATTACCAATAGAGACAGTCCAACTTTTTCAGTCAGACAATAAAGTATACTCTCTTATATTCCACCAAATATCTCAGATGGGCATAATTGAAGAACATAATTAATGGCTGTGTTGGATACAGATATATTTTTCCATGTCTTAGGCTTCTTTTGGTATTGTGTTACTTTTTGTATTTACATATTTTCTCATTGCTGCGTTCGTTTTTAGAATAGTACCATTCTACTAGTTTTTTTGAGATGGACAGAGAGCGGACGGAAAATGTGAAATTACTTCACTTTTTTTCAGATTAGTGCTGGAAAGAAGGCAACAGGCTGGTATGTATCTAGCAGGCAGGTATACAGTGATGCAGTGGTTACCAGTACTCTGTCACAAGGTTCAAATCTCTGGTTTTACATTTTAAATTGACTTTAGGTTTGAAATGGCTGGACAGTGTCCTGTTCAATGAATTAGGACTTGCGTTCTGATGAGGCTCATTTATCAGACTACAAGTACCTTTTAAATATACGTTTCAGGTATATTAGGTTTCTGACGGAATTTTGTTTAACATTTGTATTTGTCAATATTTTGGAGAAATAATTTTTTATGTTGACATTGAAAGGTTATTTTCAGTCAGAAATGCCTAATTTCGTTGTTGATCATGATTGATAAAAGCAACAAAAAAAAGGGTAATGAGTACTTTTAATAGGTTCTGCATTATTTACCTATTGCAATATATGTATTCTGTGGGTTTGAACAACAGAAAAGTGTATTTTGTCAAACAGTGTGCCCTTTAACATGTTTAAAGTATGTGCTGCTGTTGTTGAGCTCCCAGTTTGAATATTTCATTTGTAAAGTTGGTCATTAATCAGAAATGTGATAGTAGTAGCCCTGTTTCAAACATCCAGTGTGCCACGGGGTGAGTAAATCTTCACCAGTGCAGACAGGGCCTATGCATTGTCCTGCACGATATTATGTCAGGTTATGTTTGGTTTGTTGCTGCAGTATGTCTTTAGCACTTTGATAAATTTCATACCAACATTTTAATGCAAGACAAACATATGATAATTTAACTGTAGTATAACAACAATGTTGCTATAAGTCAGAATTAAACTGCTCTAGACATTTCAGATAGAATGAATGAAGTTACTGAAAACAATAAAAAAAATGCAAACCTCCATGTGATGTAAAGACAAACATGTAAAGATTTGGCCATGATTTGCTGAGACATTTAAGTCTTATCATTTATTCCTTTTGTTTTCCCTACATTCTTGACTTTTCCATGTATACGCAGGCTTTTACCGCTGGCCTTCTACATCTAAAAAGCTCTCTGGTCTTAATTACAAAAGCAGAAACCATTCAACCCACACTCACTTTTCACATCTATGACGCAAATGCACACACTTTTAAATACATATTTTATGAGCCATTTTTATTTATTTACTTTTTACATATTTAAAAAAAACATATGCAGTAGAAACACCGTAACTAACTTTGTCTTTCAATCAAAGCCCAGCATGCACGCACTCATTCGATGGAGGGTTATATAACAGCTGCAACGTACAGCTGTTCTGCAACATGTCCGTGTTTAATGTGTTGTTGCTCTACCTTGTCCGAGGCTTTGATGCGGCTGTTCTGTTCATGTTCTGACTGCAGGAGTCCAGGTGGAACTACCTGTTTTCCTTCCTGGCGTTTCCAGCAGTGCTGCAGCTGTGCGTCCTACCCTTCCTCCCCGAGAGTCCCCGCTACCTGCTGATGGAGAAGAAGGACGAGGCAGGAGCAGAGAGAGGTAGAGAGCACTCTGTCAAATAGATCTGCATGATGCACACAAGCATTACATTGAGCGGAGCAGCAGGTATTGCAATCTCATTATGTTTTAATGTACTGAAATGATCTTTTCTCAACCTTATTTCCAAAACCGAAGGAAGACAAAAGAGTGAAATATTCACTTTCACATATAATGCATTTTTTCTTCATACAGCTCTGTGTGACTCCTGAAGTCTACCTGGAAGTTTTGTATTTTAGGTTCTCTATATTTTATGGAACTATTCAGACACAAATGACCTTATACTGTAAAACTTTTGTTACTATCTATTTCAGCCAGCCCGAGTTGTGATTTTTTTTAAAAACCCAGTCGTATTGTCTTTTCTTTGTATACCTATTCTCGACCAGCGCCAGAATGAGCTATTCCCCCCACCCACCACCACAGCTGGCTCATGCATTTGAAAGATTTCTAATTTTATTCTTTGCAAAAAAGAGACTCACACTCTACGCATACATTTGAACCATAGCAAAGATTTAGTTTAGCAAACATATGAAAGCGTGAAAACCATTCAGTGCCAGTCAGGGGTTTACATTTAGTGGGTGAATTTTAAATGCTAAAATTAGGTGAAAACGATATTTATTGATTTTCTCTGGTGCAGTCAGGGTCAAAAATTCTGAACACATTTCCACTTACACCTCCTCTAATAGTTCGACAGATATGAGTTGCGTCATGACTACATGCAATTTTCATTTCTTAGCAAGCATCTGGCTTTAAAATCTGGCAGCATATTTGACCACACATCAGAAGTGGTAGAGTTCATTCGTGTTGGTTGATTTCTTTGCACCACTTTTAAAAATATCACACATAATCGTAACTCGGTTGACGTTACGGCCATAGAAAAACTTAAGTAAGCTGTAACCTTGACTTTACTTCAAGTTACACCATGTTTACCTGTGTAAATCTGACTTTTACTATATTACGCAGCCTTTTCTGCTGCTGAGGTAGGTCATACAGCTACCAGAATAAGAAACAATCCAGGAATTAAGTCTGTCTTTCACCGGAAGTTGCTATAACAGTGTCACTGTCCACAGTGAAAAGAACTGAATCAACTGAACTCAAAAAGTGAAGACCAAAAAAGAAGCAGATCAAACAGTTTAACAGCTGAAATTTTAAGAAAACTCCCCAGAGGACAATGATCCCAAATTCATGTCAGACTGGTCAGGTGGTAAACAGATGTTCTTAACGTCTGCAGAATCTCAGCATGTCCATCTGGGTTGTAACTTGGCATTTACAGCAAGGCAAATATAAACCTACTACAAAGCAAAAGTAGCAAATATAAAACACAGAAGCTGCATTTTATGTTGGTCTACATGAAAACATTATTTACACAACGATACAATGCTACACAAAAGACATTTTATAACTGGCTACTTGTCCAGTTACCTTAAAATTAAGTGGCAAGCAAGCAAGTTTGCATTTTGTACAATCAATTTCTCCACTTCAGGAGTAAATTTTCTTTTCTGGTATTACTAACAATGGTCTTTACTGAAAATGGGTTTCTGAATATATTATATATAT
>CAEGAE010057427.1:0-11876 GCA_903067095.1 Girardinus metallicus
ATGTGTTTAGACTCTATATTTTAAACCTAGAATACTTATAGATTAGATTACTTTTCAATGATTTAATGCTGGTATGTTTAAAGAAAAGTATCCCACTGATCAAATTATATTAATTGAAGCCTGAGTATAGTTTTAACCTATACAAAACAATGTTATTTTGTCCAATATTTTAAGCCTGTAATATGAGTTTATAAGTAACATTAAAACTAGCATAATAAGCTAATATTTTCCAACACTGCCTCGAAGCCTCGTTATATTATGTGTTGTTATTTATCGCATCGTGTTCCAGCCGGAACTTTATTTGCGCTCTCACTTCCGCCTGAGTTGTTGACGAAAGCTAAGTGTTAGCAGCATAATGTCCAGTTTTCAAGTTTGTCCTAGGACGATTTTATTGATTCACGATATTGTCCGGGTTTTTGTCGTTTTTCGGGGAACAATAAACATCCTTAGAATGACGGGAGCGACGCCTGGAGTTCGGCAGCTTTTCTCCTCCCGGAGCCGCTGGTTCAGAGGGAACGGCGGGATTATTAACACAGGTGAGCGGATAGACTGGACACGGCGGCGGCTGTGCTTTAGATGCGTAGCTTTACTGAAAATACCGAAAAACAAATTTCATATCATCCCGGTCGCAACAAGTGGGTGGCGAAGCGCATCGTGATGTTACATAGCTGGTAGATGTTTCTGTGTGTGACGAATGCAGGAGTCAAATCCCGTCGCTAACATGAACACAAACTATAAATGTCTGGGCAAGGTGAGAGTTCATCTATTAAACTGACTGAAGATGATACATGAACAGAAAGATGGAGTATAGACATTTTTATAATAGCCTGATCACAAATAGGCAGGCTATTTGTAAGCCTGCCTCTTTATTACTACATTGAATATAATTTCTGATTTTTGTATAACTTTTCTTCAGGTTAATTTAGAAAGTGAGCTATTATTGTTACAAGTTAATTTTCTAAACTACAGAAAAGTAATTGTTAGGGAAGCTCAAATGTGAAAAATTGGACTTGTATATGAGATAGTATTATATAAGATAGTAACACTGCTGTTATGTTAGATGTACCAATGTTTTATTTTATCTTGTGTTTTTATCCGATTACCCGATTAGTCATAAGAATAACTGATAGATTACTCGGTTACTAAAATATTCGTTTACAACACCCCTAGTTCTTAGTATCTCGGTTCCACAGTCCTGTTGAATCCAGATGGCTGCTATGTTCAGTTTGCTTGTTGTGCCAGCAGGGACTGAAGCATTAATATCATCATAGACACCCCAGGTGTTTGACTGTGGAGTATCTGAACAGCTGTAAGATTGCTGTCTTCTGACCCCTACTCTTTTTCTGTCCTCTTCAGATATACACTGGGTTTTAGTATTGAAACCTCCATCAGTGAAGCTGGTGCTGGTCTTTTCTTGGAACTGTCTAAATGGGGATTCATAGAAATAAGAATGAATCAAATGTGTCACACCACTTTTGAAAAACATGTTTGCACATGTCATGTATCAACCCCAATATCAATGAAGTTGGGACATTGTATAAAACAAATAAAACAGAATACAATGATTTGTAAATCCTTTTCAACCTATGTTCAGTTCAGTTCACTACAAAGAAAAGATATGTATTCAAATTGATTTTTTTTTGTTTGTTTTTTACAAATATCCACTCATTTGGAATTTGACCCAAAAAAGTTGGAACAGGGGCAACAAAAGACCGGGAAAGATGAGAAATCCTAAAAAACCCCACTTATATGGAACATTCTACTGATGAACAGGTTAATTGGAAACAGGTTAATGTCATGATTAGGTATAAAGAGAATGTCCCCAATAGGCTCAGTCGTTCACAAGAAAGGATGGGTGAGGTTCATCACTTTTTGAACAAGTACATGAGCAGATAGTTCCACTGTTTAGGAACACTATTTTTCAACATACAATTGCAAGGAATTTAGGAATTTTAATTATCTACAGTCCATAATCTGAATATCAAGAGATTCAGAGAACCTCTGCAAGTAAGCAGCGAAACAAAAAACAACATTGAATGTCCATGTCCCTTGAAGTGTTTTTTTTGATGGACTCATCTGAGATGGACTGACGGAAAGTGCCCTATGGTTTGTTTATTTCAAATTGTTTTGATGGATGTTTAACCTCTAGGCCACAGAGAAAAAGTATTTTCTGGATTGTTATCAGTATAAATTGTATCTTTATGGGTGAATCGGAAAATAAATTTAGCACTATCCCAATCACAACAAATGGGTAGCAGAACACATTGTGGTGGTACAGCTGTCATTCGTGTTCTTATGTATGATGAAGGAGCCAAATCCTGTCGCTAACATGGATAAAAAAGCTGTTAAAGGCTGTGCAAAGTAAGAATTCATCTATTAAATTGACTGAAGATGAATACATAAATTATAAACTGGTTTTTAGACATTTTGTATGGGTCTTTGTAAGACTGCTTTGCTGCTTTACAAATATATTCAATATGATTTCATATTTTTGCATAATTTTTGTCCAAGTGAACTTAAAAATGTACCCATTATTGTTGTATGGAACTATTAAGTAAATTTTCTACGCAGAATAGTAATTGTTAGGGAAGCTCAAATATGAAAAATCGGGCAGATGTTGATATCCAATATTATTACTGGTGTTGCCGTAGAATTTACTAATATTTTACTTTGTCAAATTTTTACTTGATTAATTGTAAGAGTAATCAATAGAATACTCGATTACTAAAATAATTGTTTATAACAGCCCAAGTTACAACAGAATAACTTCATAGTAAAAGAGTGCAATTACTAGACTGGCCTGTCAGGTCTCCCAGTCCAGATCTGTATAGCATGTCTGGACTGGCAGACTGGACCTGTCTGCCATTGACAATGTGTCGTGCATTATGAAGCACAAAATATGACAATGAGACCTAGAATGCTGAAAAACTTAAGTTCTACGGGAAGCAAGACTGGAAAAGAATTCCACATACAAAACTTCAGCAATGAGTGTCTTGAGTAGCAAACTCAGTGTTGTTAAAAGAAAGGTGATTTAACACAACAGTAAACATGCCCCTGTCCCAACTTATTTGAAATGTGTTGTAGGCATCAAAATCCAACTGAGTGAATGTTTTTTAAAAAATAAAGTTCATCCATTTGAACATTAAATATCTTGTCTTTCTAGTGAATTCAACTGAATATAGGTTAAAAAGGATTTGCAAATTAGCATATTCTGTTTTTATGTTTCACACAACGTTCCAACTTCACTGGAATGGGAGTTGTAGATGACTGGATAAAAATGCTTCCGTGCTCACCTATGCATCTTCACAAAGAGACGATGCTTTTATAGCAGTACATGTGCAGAAGATTGCTTTGTTACATCAGAATAACGCTTCTTGACCCTAAGCCTGACTTGGCTTACAGTCATCAGCCTGTCAACTTGCAGTCGATGCCCCTTTATTGGGATCCCGAGTGGGATCTTCAGCTGAGTAGATACAGGAAGCTCACAGCTCCTCTTGTTGTGCTCCAGGATGGCTAATGTGGCTGATGAGCTTGACTTCATCTCCTAAGTTTGATTTTGCATTCCCTCTAATAAAAAATTATTAATAACATGTAACAATAATAATTGTGGATGACACTTCCCTTCAAGGGCCATATTTTCTATGGAATAGACATGCTTGAATCCTACAGCTGATCATTTCCACCACCTCACTTCTCATTGATATTTATCAAAGCAGGTATAAGAACTCCCGGATTGTGGGAGTTCTTATACCTGCTTATGTTGTAAATAAGCAATTTACATGTTATAAATTGCTTATTTACAACATGTGCTAATTAAAGTCGAGTTTGGATGGTTCTTGGTTTAAATTTGTTTCATTGGTTAAAATCCAAAAATGTCCTTTAAATAGGACCAATAACAGTCTAGGAGAAGCAGTGGTGTGATGCGAGCTGTAAACAGCTATACACAGTGTAACAACAAAGTTTTTAAATTAAATAGAATTAAACTACAAAAAGTTGTCCCCCCCCCCCTAAACTCCCATCCAGGTTCATTAATAGTATGTTTCTCTGACAGAATGCTAGGGGCAGTGGTGGTTGGTGTCGGTACAGCTGGTGCGGTACGGATCAGAGACATGTTGACCCCGCTAGCTGGCAGTGCTGCAGAGAATCTGACTGTCCAAGGGTTCATATCCAGGTAAGAGATATATGATCTGAGCTTACATAAACCAGGCATAACATTATGATGTTGACTGGCGATGTCTCGTCATCATTAGTGATGGGTAAATGAGGCGTCATGAAGTATTTCGACCCATAGCAAAACTGTATTGATACTGTGTCGATACTGTGTCACTGAATACTGACACCTACTGGACATTAAAAATCCCTACAGGCAACGTAGTTGACAGACTGATTTGATGACCTAGTCTAAACAATAAGATTTAAGTCATTGCATTTTATTGTATATTATGTATTATATTATGTCATATCTTCAGTTAAATTCAAAATATATTTGATATTCTTCGATACAGTCAATAAATTATGTGAACATGTACCAAGTGATGAAAATTTAACTGAATGTGTTTGGAATGAGGATGCTTGTGGACTGGGGTTTTTCCAACATTTTAAATTTAGTCTGTTACGCTTTTTTGACACAACTTCTCCTGCTGCAGAAAAAAATTAAGTAAACAATGCATTTATATGAAATAATTTATAAAAAACAGCTGGGTAATTTGTAGTTTGGCTGTATGTCTGAGTTTATCCTAGGTGTATCTGGGACTTAATTCTAATGTCTCAGCATTGAGGAGGTGGATTTATTTAAATAAGACAGCTCTGACAAGCATATGCAACACTTAACCTGCAGAACATAATATGAAAAGTAAACTAAGAGTCAATTTCAGCTGAATTTGGATTCAGATAGATCAAGTAGAAACTGAAAAGAACCGGATAAAACGACAACGAAGTGATAACCAATACCTTATTTTCAAAATGTTTCCAAACTATGAAACCTTTTGTTTGTCTTGAGGTTGCTCCATATTTGACGCTGTACCATAAAAGATCAAGAATTCTTTTGCCAGATGCATCCCGTTGACAGATTCGCTTCCTTATAAACACAGTTTGGCGGGCCAGTGTCATTTCAAAACAGTTCCTGTATCAGTCCCGTGACTTGCTGAAAGCAATACGTGTAACGACACAGGGGTTTGTCTATGGGCTTGACGCATGCACCGATGCATCGGTGTTGCTGGACTCATCACTAGTCATCATGCCATCCAATATTGAGTGTAATTTTCTAGCACAGTGGTTCCCAAACCTTTTTATTACCGCGGATTGGTTAAGACTTGGCAATTTTACTGCGGCCCAGGAGTCTGGGGGGGTGAACCGTCTGATAAGACTTCTGGATATTGGTGTGTCCACTAAAGCCTAGTTCACATGGCACAATTTTACATTTCTTGCCCTGATTTTCCCCAGACGAACGTTCCGAGTTCTAACATTGTCAACTCGGTTGCAATTATAGTAACCGATCATTCTGCAGTTTGTGGTATGTTACATAGATCGTCAGGACCACTCAGATCTAAAATCAGGCATATTCAACATGTTGAATTGTCTTGGCTCTTTTATCGCAGCATGTGGGGTTTTCCCTGATTGCGAGCGAGAATGCAACCTGTTGAATGTTGAATGTGACAGGTAGTGTAGAGAGAAAAATATAGAAAAAAACCTCCTGCTCGTTGCTGTTCTCTCATGTCCTCAGATCCACGTGGGATCCCACTTGGGCAGAAGTGAAACCACACAAAAAGACAACACAAAATAAGCCATCGCTGTTCAACTTCAACAGTCATTCGGAATTTATTCAACCCAATCAAATGGATAAGACTCACACAGCACATCCTAGAAAATCACAAACCAGAGAACCATAATTACTGGAGACAGAGACAAATACACGCGGTTACAGAAAAAACAAACATCACAGAGACTGTGCCTCTGGAGAACCCCCATTGTTCTGCTCTCACATTTCTGGGCTCCCTCCTTTGTTCTGGGAGGCATGGCTTCCTCTGTGTCATATGTAAATTAGGGGTGTGCCTCTAGCGTAGAGGAGGGAGAGTCACGACTGTGGGGACTTGTTGTTTTGGCTGTGTAAAAGCTTCTATCAGATTTACAACTTTTCTTTAAATGCCTGAGTGAGGCAGAGAGTTTTATGACTCTTCACCTAAACGCTAATCTAAACACAGGAAGAAAACTCAGGTTTGGCTACAAGACCAGAGTGTTTTCCTTACACTCTGGTCTTGTAGCCTCCTTAAAAGAAGGCCCATTTATCATCCGCCCTGGGGAGAACCACGAGGTCACACAAAGGCTGGGGCAGACACTCTGACCCGGTAGATATGAGTTTTCACACTATATTTTAAACATAGAAAACTACCGATTAGATTACTTTTAATAATTTCATACTGGTATGTTAACAAAAAATATCCCACTGATCAGATTATATTAATTGAAGCATTAGTATAATTTTAACCTAAATTCGAGCCTATTAGAACAACGTTAATTTTTGTCTAATATTTTAAACATGTAATTGGAGTTAAAGGTAATATTAAAACTAGCATATTAAGCTAAATATTCCAACAGTATCCCATCAGAAAACGTGGTGACGTAAGCACGTAGGGGAATCCCAAACAGCTGACATGGCGCAACCGAGAGTCCGGTGGACATCGGAGATGATATGTGGAAATTATCATGTGCTTAATAAACATGGATGTTTATTCAGTTAAAACTGTTAACTACGAAAAAAATAACTCGCCTTCAAATCATAGTGCAGCAAATAGAGCAGCTGGTCCCTCTGTCTTTTATCCAAAGCCTTTTCTTTTGTTTCGTCTTTTGTCGCTTAAAATGAGTCCACAAACTATCACTACTGCTTCTACATTGTCATCTGTGTTTGTTTATTCTAAATTCATGTATGGTATGTTAGGGTTTTACGGGATTTTCTTCTGGAATCAGGATGTTTGTGAGTGGAATTGGTTTGCGTGTTGCGTGTTACTCCTGCCTTGTGGCTGGACACATGAACCAATCGAACTTGTTATACTTTTATCGGCTGGTATGTGCTCACAGAGGTTTGGAAATCGGCCGACAATTCTTAAATCGTGCCATGTGAACCAGACTTAAGACTCACAAGCTCTACTCCTCTCCTCTCGACCACTGCCCTAACGCTCTCTGACTCTGGTCCCTATGGTAACGTTTAAACATCCCTTCAAAATAAGATACAGATGCGCCACAAAAACAACTTTTGTGAAAATATTTACTCACAATAACGACAAATTAGTGAGAGCCCTGAGTTTGTTTCTCTGCAATGAGATGGTCCCATCTGGGAGTGACGGGAGACAATGTCACTCGAAGTGTTGCTTAGTCTCTACGTGGCGAAGCAGTTTGAAGGCTTCATTGCCTCATTAGCAAGTTGGTCGCCGCTTATTAGTTAGAGCGGGCTTGGAATGTGGGAATCACCTATTGTTCCAGGATAAATCCATCCTCCTGTCTCTTCTCTGGGCCTTTTCCCCTTTGCAAAGAAATTTTCCAAAGACATCGGATCTGTTTCTTATTCATTTTCCTCTCTTATAGGCTCAATGTTGGCGCGCAAGACATAATCGAAAGAATCTGGTTAAAGTATTTTCAAAATAAAAGATCCTCCAGACTCAAATAATACATAAAACAAAAATATTTAATTATTTCTTGTGTGGCCAGGCACCAATTGGTCCACGGACCGGTTCAGGTCTGCAGTCTGGGGTTAGGGGATGACTGTTCTATCGGGTCAAGGCTGGATCATCTAGTCAGCATTCTGGGCATGGGGTCGGAGACCCACTTGGGGTCAACGGGACCCAGGCCTTACCTATTCTACAGCATCATGGACAAAGAAAAAAACTGATAGAATGAGAAAAGCACAAAGTAATAAGAACTCAATATGCACATTCAGTTATTAAATGCAAGTAATTGATAGTCATTTTAATTGAATTTGTATAGTTTGTTGTTTTTATAATAATTTGTGGATTTAAATGGCATTTCACTGGAGATGTCTTCCCGTAACATACAATTGCCCCATAGTATTTTTACATTTCCTGTCAATTTATTGTAAAAATTAACAGGATACAAAAACACAGTGGACCTCCTCAGCACCCCAACCACCGGCCTTAGCAAGTTTTCTGGGGGAAACTGACACATGTACTGAATTTCACGATTGTTGGTCAAAGCATGGCTTGGGGCTGATTTATTAAATATTCTAGGGGGCACTGTGGAGGAATTAGGCCACGCCCACCAAATATTGGGCTGCATTCCTGTCAGGGGGTGGACAAGAATCGATCCTAGTGAGTTTGGTGCAGCTTGGCTGGAATATATAGAATTTAGTATGGCAATGGCATGACTAGTGATTTTGCTACACTGCCATGGCCATGCCCTCCACCGAAAACTCTTTGTGCTTTAAAGCGAGAACAACTACTTATCTTTCATCTGTCATAAGATCATTTTGATTAGCTCAAAGGGGTCAGAGATGGAGCTCTCCAAGTAAAAAAGTAACTTTCTGTTCTGAGGAGATGGACTTAGATGATGTCGGATTATGACGACATAGGGTTGTCGGGCATCCAACCAGGATCACTCGTGCCAGGTTTGGTGGCAGTTGACCTTTTTATGTGACGGTTACAGCATTTTGTTTGATTTGGCACGTACGTCAAGTTCGCCGCTTGGCCATGCCCCCTAAACATATACAAAAACTCTGTTTTTTTTATAACATTTAAAGCCCCATCCATTAACTCCATCCTGACCAAAAATGATAGCTGATAGGAGTTTGTTAAAGTTCAAGGTGTGTAAAAGTAAAAAATTGCCAAAATTTGCCCTTTGACCCAAAAAGGCCTTCCTGTACAGGAAGTACCTCCAAGTTTTATTTTTATTGGGGAGTTCTACTTGTGTACTCAATTTCAGATCTCCTACAGTTTGTCCTATCTAACTTTAGAGGGCTCTGTACAACAGTTTGGCCACGCCCACTTTTGATTCCTCTAGAATCCAAAACTTTTACTTTGGGGAC
Source organism: Girardinus metallicus (assembly GCA_903067095.1). Taxonomy (NCBI): domain Eukaryota; kingdom Metazoa; phylum Chordata; class Actinopteri; order Cyprinodontiformes; family Poeciliidae; genus Girardinus; species Girardinus metallicus. The sequence goes on from CAEGAE010057427.1 coordinate 9,032, forward strand.
AATTTTGAGTGAAGCTTGGTGAGTTTTGAATACTTTGAAGCAGTGGTACCCAAAGTCTGTCCTCAAGGACCGGCATCCTGCATGTTTTACTTCTCTCCCTGGTTTAACGCACCTGGATCCAATGATGGCTCATTAGAAGGCCTAAGAAGAACATTGCTATGCTGAAATGGTTATTACTACCAAGGAGGTCTGACTTTGGACACCACTGTGTTAAAGCCTCCAAAAAGCCACGAACTTTATCGGAAAAATAATAAGAAGTAGAAATCCTGTGATTACAATAGGCCTTCGCAGCACTTCGCTGCTCTGGCCTAATAAAGGTACAGAGAATTTTATTAACATCGTGTACAGTACTGGCTTATTTCCTAAATCACATGACCCACTGGAATACCAGTTCACTGTCCTACATTGTTTGACAATATTTTTTTTTCAAATGATTTTTGAAGGAAATCATTTTTAAAAAAAAAGTCATTTACTATTAAAGTGGATTATTAGTAAATTGCATCAGCCTCTCGGTATTCACATTGTATGATTTTTACAGCAGAAAAAACAAGCAACAAAATACTTAAAATTCAAAAATAATTTATTAATCTCAAAGGGAACTTAAAAAATTAAACCATTTCAGATAAGAGTTAAGACTGAATGAAAAGAGGCAGTTAGAAAAAAAAATTAAAGAAAGATTGGCAATTAATATGCAAAGAAAATTATGTTGATAAGGCTAATGAGGAGTTTATGAGAATATTGATTCTTTATACAAAAAAAAACTCTCCCTGTCAAACTACACCATAAAAAAGGGCACAAAAATAATCCATAGAGGTCAAAGGGTCTGCAAAATGCTTGTAAAAAGAAAAATATACTGCATAGAAATGTAAAACAATTGAAACCAAAGAAAAATATAAAAAGTATTAAAAATAAGTTAACTTCTATTATACATAATTGAAAGGAGTATATAGAAAAAGGGAATGTGGAAAACATTAAATACTGTAACTAATAATAACTAAAAACAATTCACTATAGTGACTACTTTATTAAAATTATGCATCAATCAATCCATTTTATTTATAAAGCACCCTAAAAGCAGCTCCGCTCAATAAAACAAATACACAAAAAAAAATTACCCACGTCAACCCCACATGGAAAAACACACAACTGCATCGAAAATGCACAGACTAAGCAGAAATGATCCAATTCAGGAAATGGAGTTAAAAAGATGCGTACTGAGCCTAATCTTAAAGACAACATTTCTGCGGCCCTCATGTTCTCTGGCAGACCGTTTCACAAACGGGGGCCACAATACTGGAAAGATGCCTCAAGTATTATGGAGGCTTCTAAAAGTGTGTTCTGGCCTTGGAAATACTTGATAAATTCAATTATTTCTTTTTAACTGATTGTCCCAAACTAGCAGAAAAAAATACGATATTTAATGATATTGTAATAGAAAAAAATATCGGCACTATTTGTAAAACCATTTAAGATGTAGTTATAAATATTATTGATGCTGAAAAAGACATTCTCTGATTATAATGACATTAATATGCTATCGATAAAAAAAAAAGTAAAGGAATTTCTAAATCTCAGCCTTGTTGCTGAAATGTGCTATACAAATAAACTTGATTGATTGATAAAATCCATTATAATCTGGTACAGTGGGAAAAAAGTATTTAGTCAGTCACCAATTGTGCAAGTTCTCCCACATACAAAGATGAGAGAGGCCTGTAATTGACATCATAGGTAGACATCAACTATGAGAGACAAAATGAGAAAAAAAATTCAGGAAATCACATTGTCTGATTTTTAAAGAATTTATTTGCAAATAAGGGTGGAAAATAAGTATTTGGTCAATAACTAAAGTTCATCTCAATACTTTGTAATATATCCTTTGTTGTCAATGACAGAGGTCAGATGGTTTCTGTAAGTCTTCACAAGGTTGGCACACACCGTTGCTGGAATGTTGGCCCATTCCTCCAAGCAGATCTCCTCTAAAGCAGTGATGTTCTGGGGCTGGCGGCGGGCAACATATACTTTCAACTCCTTCCGAAGGTTTTCGATGGGGTTGAGATCTGGAGACTGGCTAGGCCACTCCAGGACCTTGAAATGCTTCTTACAAAGCCACGCCTTTGTTGCCCTGGCAGTGTGCTTGGGATCATTGTCATGCTGAAAGACCCAGCCACGTTTCATCTTCAATGCCCTTCCTGATGGTAGGAAGTTTGCACTCAAAATCTCACAATACATGGCCTCATTCATTCATGTACACGGACCAGTCGTCCTAGTCCCTTCGCAGAGAAGCAGTGAAACAGTCCCAAAGCATGATGTTGCCACCCCCATGCTTCATAGTTGGTGTGGTGTTCTTTGGATGCAACTTAGCATTCGCTCTCCTCCAAACACGACGAGTTGTGTTTATACCAAACATATTATTATACTTTGGTTTTATCTGACCATATGACGTTCTCCCAATACTCTTCTGGAACATCCAAATGCTCTCTAGCAAACTTCAGACGTGCCCGGATATGTACTGGCTTAAGCAGGGGGACACGTCTGGCACTGCAAGATCTGAGTCCCTGGCGGCGTAGTGTGTTACTGACGGTAGCCTTTGTAACTTTGATCCCAGCTTTCTGGAGGTCATTCACTAGATCCCCCCGTGTGGTTCTGGGATCTTTGCTCACCATTCTTGTGATCATTCTGACCCCACGGGCTGAGATCTTGCGTGGAGCCCCTGATTGAGTGAGATTAGCAGTGGTCTTGTAGGTCTTCCATTTTCTGATTATCGCTCTCACAGTAGATTTCTTCACATCAAGCTGCTTGCCTATTGCAGATTCAGTCTTCCCAGCCTGGTGCAGCTCTACAATTC